>JADRCD010202520.1:20049-54693 GCA_019843815.1 Montemys delectorum | reverse complement strand
GCGCCTTCTGGGGCGGAAATAATTAAAAATTGATATTGCCCTACTCTTTCCCTAAAGACACCTTGGAGTGCCGCCCTTAATATGGAACTCCTTGAGTGGATCAAAAATTTAATCTTGATCGACACCAAAGGCCGGTCCCCTGACTGGACACAGGATCCCATTGCACAAGGATGACCTTGGCTGGTGTTGATCCCTTTTCTGATGCCTCCCAAAAACCTCACCGCTCTCTATCCAGGGCACAGGTTCCCATTGCACGGATGGAGAAGTGAGGCCTGCGTTCCCTTGTCCAGGGCTCAGATTCCCATTGCACGGACAAGAAGGTAGGACTGTCCCCCTTCCTGGCCCCTCGATCGCCTTCTCCCCCAGCAAGGAGTGGCTTGATCGGAGCCCTAGGGATAGTTAACATTTGGAGCGTCCTAAAATCCTTCTTGGTCCACTCCAGGATACCGTCCGGGCAGGCTAAGATGTTACTGTTCCCTCCTTATGTTACAGTGAGGGGGGAGATGTCAGGGTCAGAGTGTCCCTGTCGTCCCTGAGAATTTGACCTTATCTGAGTAACAGTCTATTCTCCGAGGAACCATGGAGTGTTCTCGGAAAAACCATAAAATGTTTTGTCAACGCTTCCGCTCCGGCCAGGTGTGAAGCCAGGTGTACACCCCCCGCCCCACTTCCTCTTAACGCTTCCTTGCTCTACAAGTATAATTGTCCTGCCCTTCTGAAGTAAAGTCCAGGCTTTGACAACTGTTTTTTTTTGCTTGGCCTCGTTCCTCTCTCTCGCCCATTTCTTTCAGGCTTCGTCCCCTTCAGACCCTGGTTAATTACTCGCCCCGTGGGCCGGGGCAAAGCAGAATGCTTTCTAAATGATATTAATGACTCATACTTCTAATAAAATCTCCCTCCTCTTAATGGGTTTCTTATGCTATTTTTAATAAGGTTCTGAGAAGTCCAAATGAATGAAAATTGCATAATAATTTCATAAACAACATGATATTTATTGAAATGTGTTGTTTCTTTTGTTTACTTTGAGCTGCTTTAAATGTATACTTTTCATACTGGATTATAGGCATTTGTTATTAAACTAGTAGGAAATAATTAATCTCTGAGATCTTTAAGATTCTGCTAACATTTTGTGTAAGTAACTCTCCCCACACTGTGGCTGTTAGATGGCAATGTAGTACTCTAAAAAAGCACAAAAGAAATGGCTCATGGTGGTTTAAAAAGAAACAGTGAAATATAATGTAATAATGGACTGAATAACTCCAAGCATATCATTACTCGCAGTTGTCCTCATGTGGTTATCGATCACAGTCTAATTATTAAGATAAATCAGCATGGAAAACAATTGCTCAAAGGGTGTTTCTTGTATCTGCCCTTGATCCTTCTATTTTATTTCATAGTTGGTTGATTTCTGTCTGTATTGCATATAAAAACAAAAAGATCCCAGGCTTTAAGAGTTCATATAAAACCTTTAACAAGAATTGTGAGATTTGTACTTTAACAGAAATTGAGCTCTTGGTATTGTGAACTATAATCAAAAAATATTTATCTCTTAAAAAAGACTGAACACTTCAGTTGTAACTTGCAGGTCATTGACATCTTCATTTTGGTGACTTGTTCAGAAAAGTGGCTGTTGGCTGTAAAGCCCCTAAGTACTAGCCAAGTCACAGTGTGACAACTGAGGAGGACTCCAAGTTCTGTAGGACCTGAGAACATAGCTTATATTTATTTGTATCCCAAACATCAGAGATACGAAAAGATTGAACAAATACAAAGAAGGAAGAACTTATATTTATATTTTATACATATATATCTATATTTATGTTAATATAGTCCAAAATGTCAAGCATTCATTTTCACTTAAGGTACCAAAGTTACAAATGTTTCTTTGTTTCTAACCTCTTTATAGGACATCTTAAATCTTGAGCTATTTTTATTTCAGTCTTCAACAAACAGAGAAATTAACTGACTGAGAAAAAAGAAGGATCAAAGGCCGATAAAAGATAGATCTTTAGAGTAGCAGTTTTTCAGGCTGATTAATTTTATTAATTAGATTTTCATCAATTGATCACAAAGGCACAACTTCAAACAGAAATATTCTAATGTATTTTGCCAATATACATTATTCTACATTTTAAGAATAGATGTTAGTTTTATGTAGAAACAAGTGAAATTGCATGTGGTTAGTAAATTCTCCTACTTTGATTCTTAGCCATGATGTGTCTTCAAAGAGCAACAAAAACATTATTTTAAATCTCTTCTGTAACAAAAAGATCAAAGGATGAAGTCTCGTTTGTATTCACAATAAAATGTTGTAATGTAAAAATCTAAATTCTAAAAATCAGTAACTAAATAAATATAATTGTAAATAGTTAGCCTCATATTTTATATAACAAAATGTAATGTATGTTTATATTTCTAGCCTATTCAATATGCAATTAATTAGATAAAGTAGTGCTTACAGATTGATAGATGGTTTAGCTAATTTTATGAAATAGGAAATGGTGCTGAAGAAGCAATTATCACTATCGCTAAACAAATAACATACATGCAATGGCAAAGCATGTCTACTCAATTTTAACTCTAAATTGTTTGCTATTTCTGCCATAAGGCCATGACTGTGCTAAACTTGTCTAAGAAAAGTTTATTTGGGTTAGATGAATCTACCGCACTTCATCACTGAGGTAAATCAGGGCTGGAACCCAAATGGGAATCTAAAGTTTTGTACTGAAGTAGAGACCATGGAGAAACACAACTCCCAGGATTACTATGCATGTCTTCTTCAGTAAACCTTCTTATATAACTAAAAATCACCTGCCCAGGGGATGCACAATTCAAGTGTTCTGGGCTCTGACACATTAATCTTGGACTAAGAATATATCAACAATCTCAGATTCAGCCACAGTCTATCTGATAGAGACATTTTCTCAATGGATATTTCCTCTTCCAAAGTGACCCTAGCTTGTGTCCGTGACAACTAACCAACACAATTTGTGTAATTATCACAGTCAATTCAATAAATAGTTTTAGTTTCCAAGCATGTATTTTTTTCAGACAGCTTTTAAGAGATATGACCCATATTACTATTCCCACTATTTACATGTAACAAAACATACTTACTGTTCACTTCTTGATTACAGTTTACAGAGCATCTAAATGCATAAAATTTTGATAGTTCCTAAATGTTGCTTATTTGAAATTATTAATGCTACATTATGTATGAGCTTTAATTTTTTCTTTATCTCTGACCACAGGAATACTTTAGAAGTCATTAACCTCCTACAGAGCTCTGGGGAAAACAATGAACAACATCAAAGATCACTTAATAGAGATTATAGTTACTGTGCAGCTTGTGAATGGCTGCAGGGTCTTATTTCTGAAAAAAATCAAACTTTGATAAATAATTTAAGGAAACATCACAGACATAATAAGCATAAATCCAAATATAGTATTAACCACATGAGACTTTCCTTATGTGCATAACCATTCAAGTTTTGGAAAAGTTTCTCATCTACTAACCTCCACATATGCAGAGCTTATCTTGTGATGTCCAATGTTTCCATATACCATGTGTTTTTCTTCCCAGTTACAGAATATCTGCTTATAAAATGTCATCCTTATAGTATATTTTTGTTAGTAAGTGATATGCTTCACAGTTCCAGTGTGACAATAGATACATACAAAAGTATAGACATTTAAGAGCTGGCTTTGTAGGAAGAGATAGAAGTTCTGACCTTTAGCTTGAAGAAGTAATAAATTTTGATGTACATAAAAATCTTGAAAATGGCAAGAGGACAGAAGTATTATTATGGCTTGAATTAAGAAATAAATAAGGGTGCAATTAACAGTTGGGAACAAAAAAAGAAGGAATGACCTTAATTTATAAAATAGTAGCATTGAAAGCTGTCAGTTATGAAGCAATACTGGTGAAGTGAACCCTAAAATTGTTCTGCTTTAACATACTAGTGCTAGTGCTAGCGGTACTTTTCTAAATTAAAAAGGTGAAGCAAATAGTTCAGTAAATGTACAAATTCAAATATGTGGTAGAGTTTTGTTGGGTTTCAAACTATGAATTCCTAGCCACTGTGTCATACTGACATCAGTAAATTGAGTTTGAGGAATTCAGGCACACTTTTACAAATTAATACTTGAACTGGCTTACATGTTCCACATGTTCTGGGAAGGTCCTCCTAATAGGGTACAAGTGACTCTTTACCTCTGGTTCTGCTAAACATTTTATTGTTCCTTGCATATAGACACAGGAGCAGATTTTAGAAGAACATTTGAGTAAGATAAATTTATAAAGATAGGTCTGCATCAAACGATTAGTACTACTATCAGATTTTTCCAGAGAACAACTCACCCACTCCTCCAACGCCACCCACTCAGAGAGAACTGTGTG
The DNA here is from genome assembly GCA_019843815.1 of Montemys delectorum. Classification (NCBI taxonomy): domain Eukaryota; kingdom Metazoa; phylum Chordata; class Mammalia; order Rodentia; family Muridae; genus Montemys; species Montemys delectorum. The sequence goes on along the minus strand of JADRCD010202520.1, from coordinate 50,294 downwards.
TGGGAGTCCAGTATAAGAAAGTTGAAAGTCCTTATCAAAGACTGCTTGCTTCAGTGTGTACTTTACTGTACACATTGCACCTAAGGGAAGGAAAGTAATTACTTTTTAAAATGTATGTAAGCCATTAATTATAACGCTTTCTTGTGAGTACCTGATAGATTGATTAATATTATGGTAAATGATATAACTTGGGAAATATCTAAAAATTTATTTTATCTATTTGTTATGCAAAATTCAAGTTTTTCTTGAATATTAGTTTTAGATTTTAAAAATGAAACATTGATAACTTCTTTCTAGAAAACAGTAGGAAAGCAAATATGTTCTTTCTTCATTGAATATCCTGAGTATTTGAAAGAAAATCTGAGAATGTCTTACTTATGGATTAGAACACTGCTAAATTTTGCATCATTAGTTACATCATGGCATATTACATATAGCTAAATTCTATTAAAGATCCAGTTGCATATTAACTGTATGTGAAAATGTATTGCAATATATAAAACAAGCTCAACATACTGTTGTTTCTTAAAATATTTTATGTCATTTTATAATGAATAATACCTAACTGAAAAGAAATTATGAGGTCTACATAACTGGAAACCATAATCATATCAACTCTCAGATGCTCTCAATTACAGATAATGAAATAATACATATATTCATACATATATATATATAAGATAATATGTATGAAGAATTCAGAAAAATAAGGAAGATAATTTGTGGAAGTCCTGACCAAAACCTTTACATTGTCTCTTGTGACAGTTAATAATTTACATCATTTTAAACATACACAATGAGGTCAGAGGCAGTTTAGTTTGATTCACCACTACTGCCCAAATCAACTTCCACAGAGATATAGCTACTGATCCTGGCACTAAGTTATAGAGATTGTGTGTGGAAATTAACAATATCTGACTGAAGAGGAAAATATATGAGGAGATCAGGTTTTCTTATCACAACAGTATTTTAACTACATATACTTGCAAGATCTTTTCCACACATTGTCCTTAAGACTAGGAACTTTTGGTTCACTGTAAAAATATATCTTTTTTAGTGTTCTTTTAAATATATAGAGATTGATATCATAAACAATTGTCAAAGCCAAATGATGAAATATTATTGTGTTTTTACTTATTTATTAAATTTTGAAGAACAAATAAAATGTCCAACATGTAATATGAGTGTTGATATGAATTTTCACATATGTAAAGTTACTGTCAATTTGTTCTAAGAATTTTGAAAGAATACACATTTTCTATGTTTATGCAATTGTGTTTGAGCTAGTTCAGTTCCGTTAGAATGTCAGAGTAGCTCAATACATAATCATTAAAATTATGAGTATTTCAAACAAACATCCAAATTCTATATATTCAACAGTTATTTGAATTATGTATGAATAAAAAATTTGGCTTAAATAACATATGGTTATGATAAGTCCGGCTAGCGCTACTATTCGGGGTCCGTGGGTCACCTCAGGCTGGAGATTGGACTGGACCTATAGAGAAAAGCAGGCGCAAAAAAGAACAAAGACACCAAGTAGAGTCCATCAGGGCGCCTTTACTTTGGGGGAACCTGGGCTTAAATATCCAGAGGTACAAAGTGTGGAGCCACACAAGGAGCACAATTTTGCATAAAGTAAATATAGCTTCTAGACAAAAAGGCGACTCTTCAGGAAGGTGATTTGTTTACAATAAACAAATGACTTCAAACAGCAAAGATAACAGCAGGTCTGTTTCTGGATAGCAGGATTAGCAAGCAAGTTGTGGCTTTGATCCTGCACAGCAGGGATCTGGGCACAACAGGTGTGAGGTGTTGGCTCTGGTTTCTCTATCTAAGAGACGATTCTAGCAATTCTCAGCAGAGTTCAGACAAGACAAAAGGATGCCAACATGGTTAAATCATAGCTACTGATCCCAATACTAAGTTACAGAGAATGTGTGTGGAAATTAACACTATCTGACTGAAGAAGAAAATATCTGAGGAGATCAGGTTTTCTTATCAAAACAGTATATTGACTATATATATTTGCAAAATTCTTGTCCACACATTGTCCCTAAGACTAGGAACTTTTGGAGATTTTCTGATCTTTACTATTTTATACTTTGAATTATTAAAACTACACAGGTTTGTGTAGTATGAATTTGTTTAGAAACATAGTTACACATAATATATTGTAATATTTGTATTATGTATTTTATTTTAACATATTATTAATATTCATTACATTGGTTTTTAAACTTTTAATAGGAAACAGTCTTCTTTTTGAAATGTAGATTTCTTATTTCCTTTAATTTTTTGAATAATTGGATGGGCCTGTCACAATAAAATGATTACTTTTTAAAATATCATGTAAATTTTACAAGTCATTATAAATGCATCTAGTCACAGAATTAAAAAAAAATGTCAAAGTACATAGCCCTGTACAGAAAATCCACAGAATCCACAGTATTGAATTTTATATTATATACTTATATTTTGTAAGTTTTATAAATATATACATGTATTCTTCTTGTACTTGTCTTGTAGATAATAAATATGCAATGAATAGAATGATAGATAGATAGATAGATAGATAGATAGATAGATAGATAGATAGATAGACAGATGGATAGATACATACATACATACATACATACATACATACATACATGCATAGATACATAGATAGATACATAGATAGCTTGATAGATAGGCAGACAGACAGACAGATAGACAGCAGTGTTCCATTTCACTACATAGCACAATTGATGGAAAGAAGATATTATTTCTACTTGTTTCTATTAATGTTACAATCACTGATATATTGTGTATTCAACTCAAGTTTTCTCTGGGATATAAGGAAATTTAATAGTAATGGTGAACAGAATCTGCTACTGAGTCTGTGAGGATGTGAGGAAGGAATAGAATGAATAGTGAGGACAAATATGAATTTTTTCATACATCCACATGTATTAACATAAGGTTGTGCTGTAACTGACACAGGAACAAGGGGTACACTTTTACTGTATAGAGTTGACAGATTCATGATGTTCTTCTCCAGGGTTACATTGGGTGAGGACATGTGCCCTCAAACACACCACACCCGAGACAATATTCACCATTTCTTTGTATTTGAAAGAAACTGATGAAAGGCCTTTTTGAATATTCATATACATATACATGTTTATAAATTCATCAACATTATAAATTAACTAAATAAAAAAAGAATATTAGTACTTCTTCGAGCATAGTTGAAGATCGTGAAAATAATCATCACATGTATATATTTTACCATTAATATTATGTTAACAAACTGTTATGAGTTTTCAATTCTTCATTTTCTCTTCTCAAGCTAAATATTACATCCTATCACCATCCTATACCCATGACCAGGCATTTTTTTTCTCTTCTATTGTTAAAGGACTTTAGGTTTTCTGTGTTTTTTCCTCTTTTCTCTCTCCTTCATCACCTTTTTTCCCCTTCTGGAACACACTGTGTAGTCTACATTGGATTTTAAATTGTTATCCTGCCCACATAATAAGCAAATTCTCCACCACTAAAGCATATTTTAGATTTTTGATACAGGTTCTCACTTTTTTTATTATTCCTTGTGTTTTACAGTTCAGTCATTATCCCCCTACTGGTCCTCCCTCTGACAGCTCCTCATCGCATTCCTCCTCCCCTGTCTCCAAGAGGTGTCCCTAGCAGACCACATGACATTTCCCCACTTCCTTGGCCTCAAGTCTCTTGAGAGTTAAGTGCAACTTCTCTCACTGAGGCCAGACCAGGCAGTTCTCTGTTATATATGTATCAGAGGCCTCTTACCAGCTTGTGTACACTGCCTGGTGGGTGGCTTGGTAACTGAGGGATCTCAGGAATCTATGTTAGTTGAGACTTCTGGTCTTTCTATGGGGTAACGATACTCCTCAGCTTCTTCTATCTTTTTCCTAATTCAACCACAGGGGTCGCTGACTTCTATCCATTGTTTGGGTGTAAGTATCTACATCTGAATCTTTCAGCTGCTTGTTAGGCCTCTCTGAGGGCAGCCATGCTATATTCCTGTCTGTAAGCACACCATAGAATCAGTAATAGTGTCAGGCCTTGGAGCCTCCCCTTGAGCTGGATCCCTAGTTGGGCCAGTCATTAGACTTCCCTCCCCTCAGTTTCTTTTCCATTTTTGCCCCTGCATTTCTTTCAGGCAGGGACAATTCTAGGTCAGAGATTTGACTGTGGGATGGCAGCACCATCTCTCCACTTGATGTACTGTCTTTCTACTATTTCTACTGGAAATAAGGATAATATCGGCAGTTGGTCGATAGATTAACTATGGTATATTCAGACAGTAAAATATCTGGCATGAAAAGGATATGAGCTAACAAGTCATTAAATGAGATGGAAGGTCAATAAATGCAAAATGAATAAATCAGCAAATAAAACAACCTGAAGTTGCTATATATTATATGATTCTAATCATATGATATTCTGGAAAATGGAAAACTATAGTATCAATAAAAGAACCAATAGTGAAAAGAATTGGGGAGTAGTCAGTATTTTAAAAACAGCAAATAACTTATTATGATTATATAGATTATCACTATAATGCAAAATACATGTGATTGCACATTTATTAAAATCCACAGATTATACAATAGTAATACCAATAATAAACCCTAGTATATCATAGGTTGAATAGTAATGATGTGTCAGATTCATACAGGTAGCAAATGTACCACTCAGGTACAGGATGTTAGTAGGAGGAAAGGATATACATGTGAGACAAGGAATATATGAGAACTCTTCTATACATCCTGCTCAATTTGTATATGATCTTAAATTTCTCCGTAACTTAAGTCTTCTAAAAAACTGGAGCAGTGGCTAGAAACACTTGCTGCTCTTACAAAAGACTGGAGTTTATCTGCTGGCTCACAATTGACTGTGACTCCAGCTCTGGAATAGGTGACACCCTCTTCTAGTCTCCTTGGGTATTTATAAACTCATGATATATAGACAAAAGAAAAATAAAAATGAATCTTAAAGGAATGAAAAAAAAAAGACTTCAGGGTTTGAGTTACACATAAATGATATAGCCAAACAATTTTTTAAAAGGTAGAAAATTTTGATTCTTCTAAAACTCAAATCTACATCTGATTTTCTTACAGTAAATGCAAGTGGTTTATTGGATACTTTGTGACCCTTTATGATGGCATAGAGAGCAAAACTATCACATCAATTCATAACAGTTCACTGGAGCTTTCCCCTTTGAATTCAAATTGTTTCAGTAATATTGTTCTACACTTGAGCCTTTTGTCTTTCATTGTAATCATTAGCCACTTCACATTTTAATTGCATGATATGAAATGTTAATAAGATGTGATTTCAAAAAATATTTGACCTTCTGAGACCTGTTTGGCTGTTTAAAACATTAGCTGTGACTATCGGAGGTTCTATGTAGTTAGGGTTATTAAATAGATATGTTCGGAAAGTGAATAAAATAATGATTTAAATATAAAATTTAATTCTTGTATTATTAAGTATATATATACATATATATCAGTATAATATATCCTTTTTTTAAAAAAAAACTATGTTAGAAATATTTCCTGTGTTTTTCATATTTCACTTAGTTGACTATATTTAAATTCTGACAAGAGATTTTCTTTTTCTTTTTTCACTTGTTTTAAATTATTATTATTTTTACATCCAGAACACTTTCTCCTCCTTCATTTTCTTCCAGCCCCTCACCTCCATCTCCCTCCTGGCACTCCATTCATACCAACTCTTCTGTTTCTTTTCAGTAAATGGATTCTCCACAGAATATGTTATACACTTGCCCAACCTCAGCCAGAGAGAACTGCTTGGTAAGCCTCTCAGGCTTATTAACCAAACATGGTATATTAAGTTGCAGTATGACTAGACACTTTTTCTACTATTAAGGCTGGACAAGTCAACCCAGTATAAGGAAACAACCCAGTATAACAGCCCTTGCTCCTACTCTGTTAGGAATCCCCCAAGAAGACCAAGCTACATAACTGGAACATATACTCAGAGGGCCTAAGTCAGTCCCATGCCAGTTCCCTGATTGGTTCAGTCCCTATGATTAGTTGATTCTGTGGGTTGTGTTGTGGTGTTCTTGACCCTATGTGACTCCTAAAATCCTTTATTTCCCTCTTACAGAGGATTCCCTGAACTGTAACAATATTTGACTGTAGGTCTATATATCTGTTTGCATCAGTTGTTGCATGAAGCCTCTATGATTACAATTGGGCTAGGCACTATGTTTATATAGTAGAATATGATTGGAATTTAATACAATGGACAATTTTTGATAGTTTATGTTTTCTTCTATCCAAGGTTCCTAGGCTATCCAACCTTTGGATCCTGTCCCTCCTGGCAGTGTTAGGGGTAGCCTCCCTCTACTGGCAAGAGTTTCAAGATAGACCAATCATTGTTGGCCACTTCCATAATTTGTGCACCACCTTTATCCCAGCATATGTAGGGGGGCAAGACAAATGGTAGGTTGAAAGTTTTTGGCTGGGTTGGTGTCTCAACTCGTCCACTGGAAGTCTTGCCTAGTTATAGGAGATAGCCAGTTGAGTTATTTTATTGTTGTTTTTAATCTTCCATTGCTAGAAGTCTTACTGCTCTAGCTAGACCGTCAAGTGCTGTGCTTATTGAATAGATACAAAAAGAGTAGACAGTCTTGTCTTGTTTCTGATGTGAATGGAATTTCTTTGAGATTCTCTCTAATTTAAAATGGCTAAAGCTTTGCTGTATATTGGTTTTAGTAATTTCCTGCATGCCCCTTACATGCCTGATCTCTACAAGACTTTTATTTTAAAGAGGTGTTGGATTTGTAAAACGCATTTTCAGCATCTAATGAAATGATCATGTAATTGTTTTTCTTTCAGTTTGTTTATATGGTGGGTTGTACTGACATTCTTATTATGTTGTTATCATTCCTGCATCTCTGGGATAAAGCATACTTGATCGTGGTGGTTGACATTTTTTAATCTGTTTTTCTTTAATTTTATTTAGTTTGAGAGTATTTTATTGAGTATTTTTGCATCAACATTCATGGAGGAAATTGGTCTATTTTCTTTTTTTGTTGTGTCTTTATGTGGTTTGGTTATCTGGGTAATAATGTCCACATAAAATGATATTACCAATGTTCCTTTTGTTTCTATTTTGTAAAATTTTTGAAGAATATTGATATTAGATCTTTTTTAAAAGTGTGGTATAATTCTTTCCTAAAACTACCTGGCCCTGACCTTTTTCTTTGTGGTTAAGAGACTTTTAATGATATCTTCTATTTCCGTAGGGGTTATGGTTGTATTTAAATAGTTCATCTGATCCTGATTTAACCTAGAAAGGTTTTGTTTATTGAGAAATTTATCCACTTTCTTTATATTTTCTCATTTTGTGAGTGCAGGTTTTTTAAGCATAATCCAATGATTCTTGGAATTCCTTGATGTCTGGCAAGTCCTCCTTTTGTTTATGATTTTGCTAATCTGGATATTTTCTTTCTACATTTTGATTAGTTTGGATAAGGGTTTGCCTATCTTGTCAATTTTTCAAAGAACCAACTTCTTATTTTATTGATTCTTTGTTTCTAATTTATTGTTTTCTGGCCCCAATTTGATTATTTCCTGCAGTATACTCCTCTTGAGTATGTTTGCTTCCTTTTCTTCTAAAGATTTCAAGTGTCTGTTCAATTGCTAGTATGAGATCTCTCTAATGTCTTTATTTAGGTACTTAGTACTATGAAATTTCATAGCATCATTGTGGGGCAATGGGCAATTTTGACAGCCAAAGTCCAGTACAACAGAACCACTTTGAACCCCGGAGACCCACTGAGCATCTGCTCAGAAGGGACGGAAGGCATTTGGTGAATTGCTCCTGAGACCATGGCTCAGATTTCAGCCCAACCCCCTGACGATGACCCCCAGCAGGAGAGATGTGTAATATTAGTCAAGCCCTCTAACATGCAAATAAAGATTCTCAGTCCAAACCAATGAGAAATAACTGCTGCCAAAATATGAATGATCCCCCAAAACTATATATATGTATGGTATCCAGGGAAGGAAAGAGTGTGAAAGATCTACTCCGTGTTCTGAGCCTTTTGTTCTAGAGCTGTAACGCTTGGGAAGAGGTCTGCTCTCCCGAAACGTGGCCTGAAGCTACACCGCACTGATGGGCTAGTCGGCCTGTCGGGCCCAGCCCAACCCAACTCATTACAGGGCAGAGCAGAGAAACAGAGCATCTTGAAAGACAGGGCAGAGAAGCCCCGTCCATGCTTGCTCGATTCTACGCCCACGGGCTCCCCCAATCAAGCCAGGCCAGAGATCTCCCTGGGAAGCCGCAGGCAATAAGACCCACACATCACATTTTCCAAGGGTCCTATAAGTTTGGACATATTGTACCTTCATTTTCATTGATTGCTAGGAATTCTTTAGTTTTGTTCTTTATTTATGCCTTTATCCAATGTTCATAGAGGAGACAGTTGTTCATTTTCCATGAGTTTCTAGGCTTTCTGTTGTTTCTGTTGTTGTTGAAATCCAGCTTTAATCAATAGTCGTCTGATAAAATACAGGAGACATTATAATTTTCTTGCATTTTTGAGACTTTTGTGACCAAATATATATGGTTGATTTGTGATAAGGTTTTGGTTGGTGCTAAAAAGAAAGCGTACTCTTCTGAATTTGAGTGAAATAGTCTATAGACATTTGTAAGGTCCATTGAATCATAAAGTCTTTTAGTTAATCATTTCTCTATTTAGTGTACTTCTGGAAGATGTGTTTATTTGTGAAAATTGGATGTTGAAGTCTCCTACTACTAATGTGTGAGGGTCCATGTAAGATTTAAGCATTAGTAATATTTCTTTTACAATTATGGATTCTCTTGGATTTAATGCATTGCTGTTGAGAATTATAACATCTTGATGGATTGTTTTCTTTCATGAGCCTGAATTATCTTTCCCATCTCTTTGATTAATTTTAGTTGGAAGTATATTTTGATATATATTGAAATGGCTATGACATCTTGCTCCTTGGGTCCAGTTACTTGGAAATATTTTTACAAACCTTTATTGTGAAGTAATGTTTATCTTTGATATTTATTTCTTGTATATAGCAAAAGGACGGATCCTGTCTTTGCATCCATTCCATTAGACTGCTTCTTTTATTTATTTATTTATTTTTGGTTAGGGTAATTGATTCCATTAATATAGAGACTTACAAATGACCAATGATTGTTAATTTTTATTATTTTGTTTTTGTTGGTAGTGATGAGAGTGTGTATAAGTGTGTGTATATTTGTGTGTGTGTGTGTGTGTGTGTGTGTGTGTGTGCCTTTCTATTCTTTTGTTTTCCTGTGTGAAACTATTTATGTGCTATGTTTTCTTTGGTGTAGTTAAACTCCTTGAGTTGCAACTTTCCTTCTAGAATATTCTATAGCAGTGGATTTATTGATAGATACTGTTTAAATTTGACTTTGTCATGTAATATTATATCTTCTTTGCCTAAGATGACTGAAAATTTTGCTTTGTATAGTAGTCTGGTCTAGTGTCTGTGGTCTCTTAGAGCAAGCAAAACATCTTTTCCAGGCCCTCTGGCTTTTAGAAACTCCATTGTGAATTTACTTGCATTTCTGATAGGTCTGCCGTTATCGATTACTTGGCCTAATTTTCCCTTGAGGCTTTTTGTACTTTATTTTATTTTATTTTATTTTTATTTTTTTATTTTCTTCTATTTTTTTCTTTTCTTTTTGTTCCTTTTTTATATGTTTAATGTTTTGATTATTATGTGGCAGGGATCTTTGTTTCCTGGTCTAGTCTATCTGGTTTTTGGTAAGCTTCTTTACTTTTATAAGTAACTCCTACTTTGAGTTTGGAAAATGTTTTTCTATGATTTTTGTTGAGAAAATATTCTGGGCCTTTGAGTTCGAAATCTTCTTTTTCTGTCATTCTTATGTTTGTTCTTTTCATATTGTACCAGTTGTCCTTGATGTTTTCTGTCAGAACATTCTAGATTTAATATTTTTTGGTGTTTCAATTCCTTCTATTGTATCTTCAAGTATGAAAACCTCTTTTTCATTTCTTGTGGTCTGTTAGTAATGCTTGTATCTGTTCTTACTATCCACTTACCTAGATTTTTATCTCTAAGATTCCTCTAGTTTGTGTTTTACTTATTTCTTCAATTTTCAGGTTCAAGTCTTGAATAGTTGTGTTCATTTCCTTCAACTGGTTTGTGTTTCCCTGGAGTTCCTGAAGGGATTTATTCATTTCCTATTTAAAACCTATATTATATGTATAAGATTAGATTTAAAGTCATTTTAGGTGTATAGAAATATCCAAGGCTTTCTTTGGTAGGACAGGTGGGTTCTGGTTGTGCCATATTACTCTGGTTGTTTTTAATTGTGTTTTTATGGTGACTTCTAGTCATATAGGTATGGAGTTTTTATAAGTTTAGGTATAACTGAGTTAATCTTTGTTGGATGAATAGGGTTTTTTCCCCCTTGGTTTCTGTTTCCCTCCCTGATCTGCTGGCCTGAGGTTCTAGTGACTAGGGAGTATTCTGGTCCTATATGGTGTCTCCACTGGGGTTTTGGTTATCCTATGGAGTGTTAGATACCCATGTTGCCTCTGGGCTTCTGGAGTTTTGGTTACTGCCATAGCCTCTGGGCTTCCACTAATCCATGTGGCCTCTGGGATAATAGGTGTCAGATAAATCTTTGGGTCTCCTAATACTAGTTTGTCTTCGGTCAGAATAAAGGAGCTTTTCTGGAGCTGTTAGCTAGGATAAGATGCTGAGGAGAAGGGTTATTGTTGAGAATAACTGGAGAGTTTCTAAGAAGTATTAGTAGGGTATGTGTAAGTCTTACCTGGAGTTCCTAGTATTCATGTGGCTCCTTATAGAGCAGGGTTCATTCTACTAAAATTTTTGGCCTGGGAAAGAAGGTGCTGTTGGAGACTGCTGTATAGGTTATAAGAAATGTTGAAAAAAAACATCTATCCCAAGATATGATGCTGTCCAAGTTCATTATGAGTCTTTATATACTTACAGTGTTTCTGCTCAGTACATAATATATTAATCTAATCTACATAATGCCACTCACATGCACATTCAGAAGCTAGATTCTATGTGAATCTTGACAAACTGATGGCCATGTTAACTAGCAGAGGTCCCAGCTATACCACTCCTGGGCATATACCCAGAAGATGCTCCAACATGTAATAAGGACAAATGCTCCACTATGTTCTTAGCAGCCTTATTTATAATAGCCAGAAACTGGAAACAACTCAGATATCCCTCAACAGAGGAATGGATACAGAAACTGTGGTACATCTACACAATGGAGTACTACTCAGCTATTAAAAACAATAAATTTGTGAAATTCTTGGGGAAATGGATGGACCTGGAGAATATCATACTGAGTGAAGTAACCCAATCACAAAAGAACACACATGACATGCATTCTCTGATAAGTGGATATTAGCCTAGAAGATCAGAATACACAAAGTACAATCCACAAACCACAAGACACTCAAGAAGAAGGAAGACCAAAGTGTGGATACTTTTTTCCTTCTTAAAAAGGGGAACAAAATACCCATGGAAGGAATTGCAGAGACAAAATATGGAGCAGAGACTGAAGGATGGACAATCCAGAGACTGCTCTACCTGGGAATCCTTCCCATATTCAGTCATTAAATCTAAACACTATTGTGGATATCAGTAAGTGCTGGCTGACAGGAGCCTGATATAGTTGTCTCCTGACAGGCTCTGACAGTACCCAACTAATATAGAAGTAGAGACTCACAGCCATCCATTGGACTTAGTACAGGATCCCCAATGAAGGAGCTAGAGAAAGGACCCAAGGAGCTGAAGGGTTTGCAACCCCTTAGAACGAACCCCAATATGAACTAAGTAGTACCTTCAGAGTTTCCAGGGACTAAAACTCCAACCAAGGAGTACACATGGGAGGACTCATGGCTTCAGCAGCATGTGTATAGCAGAGGATGGCCAAGTCGGTCATCAATGGGAGGAGAGGACCTTGGCCGTGTGAAGGTTCTATGCCCCAGTATAGGGGAATGCTGGGCCAGGAAGTGGGAGAGGGTAGGGTGGTGAGTACAGGGAGGAGGGAAGGAACAGGGGATTGTTTGGTTTTTTTTTTTTTTTTAATTTATTTTTTCTTATTCTACTTTTTTTTTTTTTTTTTTGGAGAACCTGGGAAAGGAGGTATTGTAAATAAAGAAAACATCTAATAAAAAAAACGAAAAAGTGTGTGTGTGTGTGTGTGTGTGTGTGTGTGTGTGTGAGAGAGAGAGAGAGAGAGAGATGTTTTCTCTGTACCAATTTAGCACTCTCCTTGGCTCACCTTTATTTATGCTTGCTTAATGATAAAAATGATATTGCCATACTTAGAAGTTACAGTGTGCAATGTAGGATTATGACTTTTCATTCAATCAAAGATTTCAGTTTGTGACCTTCTTGTGATCTGAATTTACTGGGGTCATCCCTATATTTTCCCAAAGGCCAAGTCTCTCACTTAGCTGCTTTTCACACCTAAGGAACATTTCTCTTATGCTGTCATTTTGCAGCTACTGACAACCATGTTAACACAGCCATGAATAGACACTGCCTCAAGAAAACACAAATCATTCCTAGCTAAAAGGAGAGTATGTCGTTGCTAGAATTGCCACTGTATAACTTGTCTGTGAGAATTGCTGACAGGATTATTTTTCATTTGTACCCTTGGGAAAATAACTCTTCTACATCCTAAATGTCCTTTGAAGTCAGTAGTAAACATAAATAGGGTGCCAAAAGAAATTACATTCTAATCTTTTATAATGTACTTAATAGTGCATTCTGAAGCAGCTCCGTGAAAAGATTTATATGGAGGTGAATGACACAAAACCCAATTCTAAAATGCCCAGGGAGAAGTCCATCAATCAGTTTTTGGTGGCAAATGTGTTTTAAATACACAGTAATATTTTTAGAGGATAGACGTATAATGAAGAATTGCTTAAAATCTAATATTTTTTTCCCTTGATAACTGTGTTCAAAAGACATGTTGCATAGTTTATTAACATATTATTTTTACATCTAAATATGAATCTTGTTTTCTTTTATAAGAAGTTTTCACAGTTGTAATAACTGTCCCTTCGTCTTTTGTTGTCTCTCTCAATATATTTAAAATGGGTTTAACACACTGGAAAGCATTTAAAGGAAATTGATCATGGGATAAATGGATATATTTGTAAACTAAGTAATAGCAGACATTTAAAATGAACTTAAAAGGAATGAACTACATGAAAAAAGACACATTTTGCTCTGTAACTTGTCTCATTTAAACATATACAGAAAGGTTGGTGTTACAAACCTTTGCTGCTTGATATTAGGTTATATACATGAAATACTAGTGATATTAGAGGTAAGACTGGATCATGCTTACATAAGTATTATCAATTACTGTTTGTTCTTAGTTAATTTGAAATGGGGGATTTATATTTGACTTATTTATTAGATCAAGGATATAAGCTTGAAATGATTTCATGTCCATGAACCTACTAATGAAATCCCATTGAAATAAATGAACAATAAGTAAGGGAAAGTTTAGAAGTTATCAAATAATTTAGCATTTTACTGGACATAGAGAGCAGAGTTATTATCTTTACAGCCAGCCTCATGAAATTTTAATGAAGAGTTGAGACACTGACAGCTACTCAGTCTAAGGACTCAAGAAATAAAAATGAGTTTCTGCCGTTAAAAATACACAATCATCTAGGATAGTAGTTAGTTCCTAAAAATTAGTATATTTTTTTACTTCATTATCCAATATATGTCTAGAAATATCACCTTTATATTTCTGTGCTTGATTATTGCTCTAATCACATGGAATAAGTGAACATGTTTGATATAAACATACTCTGAAAAAATCCCTTTTTCTCATTCCAGTGAGTCACATTCTCCAATAAGAAACATTTATCACTTCCTTAGGCAGAATTCTATGTATAGTAAATAATTACATAGTCTTCTTATAGAGTTTTACTTCATCAAATTATGTGGACTTCTATCATGAAAAGAAAGATGTATATATAAATTAAAATTTTAATTTGATGTATTTGTAAATTTTAGATTTACTGCATATCCTATAAATTCAATTAGTTTGAAAAACAAGGAAAATGTATTAGTGAAATTAAAATTTGGCATTTATATTATTTAGGTTATATAACATATGTTAAAACTATGCACATATGTAAGGTTATGCATCACACAAGCATGTCTCTTTCACAAAAAAAGTGAATAAAATAGAGAAGAGAAATCAACAAGGAAAGTGCAATCATTAGAAAAACATAAGAAACACATTGATACTAGCAGTGCTTTTCAGGAGGAAACTCAATTTTAGGCTTCAGGCAAAATAGAGAAATTATATACAGAGTCTCCTAATCAAGTTTGAAATGAATGGTCAGTTTAAAGCATGTCTTCTAACATCTTATGATTAGTGATATATATCTACCACAAATTTACAAAATACAAAATATAAAAAGCACTTTTATTGGTTGATGTTAATTTATCATTTTCTAAGAATTTTACTCAGTAGTATTATACTTAAGTTTTTTTCTCATCTCTTACTGTTTCTTTCAACACGTCCTCTGTTCCCTATCGTCCTCTCAAATTATTATTCTATTCTTTTTTAATTAAAATTGTTACACACACACACACACAAACAAACACACACACACACACACACACACACACACGCACACAAATACAGTCTGTTGAGTTCATGAGTTTATGGCTTACTGTTTGGGAATGGGTGAACTATCATGGGCTTGAAACTGGAAAAGAATCATGATCTCTCTAGGAGCCATTAGTTGCCTGTAACTCTTTTTCTAGGAGTAGGGCTGTGTGGGATTTTCCATATCCATAATAGCTTCTCTAGTGATATTGTTATTGTGTAGTTCTTGTATAGGTGACAATATTTTGAGATTTCTTGTGGTGATTCTGACATATGTAGTCATCTCATAGCTAATGATCTTTGGACATAGAACTTGGAAGAAACCAATATAGAATTAATTTGGGAGCCTTTTCCCAGATGACAAGCTTTCACAATATCTGAGGTACTATTAATGTAGCAAAGTAGTAATAATTAAGAGTCATATCTATCATAAAATCAAACAAACTATCAATGAACTACATTATAAGATTTCCCAAAGACCTTCACATTTTCTATTTCCATTGCTCTGTTGAGGGACAGAGTTATTTCGAGCTTCTGGCTATTATAAATATGGCTTGTATGAACATAGCAGATTATGTATACTTATTACATGTAAGAGCATCTTCTAGGTATATGCCCAGGAGTGGTATTGCTGGGTTCTCAGTTAGTACTATGTCCAGTTTTCTGAGAAACGACCCGACTGATTTTCAGAGTGGTTGCACCAGCTTGCAATCCTTCTAACAATGGAGGGAGTATTCCTGTTTCTCCACATCTTCTCCAGTGTCTGCTGTCACCTGAGTTTTTGATCTTAGCCATTCTGACTGGCGTGAGGTAGAATCTCAAGGTTGTTTTGATTTGCATTTCCCTGATGACTAAGGATGTTTAGGAGCTTCTCATCCATTTGATATTGCTCAGTTGAGAATTCTTTGTTTAGCTCTGAATCCCATTTTTAATAGGTTTATTTGGTTCTCTGGAGTCTAACTTCTTGAGTTCTTTGTATATTTGGGTATTAGTCCTCTATTGGATTCAGGGTTGGTAAAGATCTTTTCCCAATCTACTGGTTGCCATCACACCTGCCAATCCTTCCCATACACAGACAGGAAACACAGACACTAAAGTGGATGCCAAGAAGTACTTGCTGACAGGAGCCTGATATGCCTATCTCCTGAGAGGTTATGCCAGAGCCTGAAAAATACAGAGGTAGATGCT
Organism: Montemys delectorum; assembly: GCA_019843815.1. NCBI lineage: Eukaryota > Metazoa > Chordata > Mammalia > Rodentia > Muridae > Montemys > Montemys delectorum. Next base: position 34,388 of record JADRCD010202520.1, on the reverse strand, counting down.
TCCAGCCAACCTTTGGACTGAGCATAGGTTTCCTGATAAAGAAGTTAGAAAAAAGACTAAAGGAGCTGAAGGGGTTTTCAATCCCATAGGAATAACAACAATATGAACCAACTAGACCCCCCCCAGAGTTCCCAAGGACTAAACCATCACCAAAAATTACACTTTTAAGGACCCATAACTTCAGCTGCATATGTAGCAGAGAATGGCCCTGTCGGGCATCAATAGGGGGAGAGGTCCTTTGTCTTGTGAAGCCTGGATGCCCCAGTGTAGGGGAATGTCAAGGTGGAGAGGCAGAAGTGGATTTGTTGCTGGGTGTGGAAATACCCTCATAGAAGCAGGAGGAGATTCTTGTGGGTTAACAGGGAAAAGGGATAACATTTGAAATCTAAATAAAGAAAATATTCAATTAAAATATTTAAAAAATGAAAAAAGATAAAAAGAACAAACAAGCAAAAAACAAACAAACAAACAAACAAACAAAAAGAATCATGCATTACTAGAGACCCCAGTATCAGGTACAAAGAGGCCTCTTTTCTAATAGTCATTCAAGGTAGTACAAGTGACTTCCAATATTTAACTCCTAGAAGTTTAGGGTAGGCACATATTGCTGGTGATTCTGCACAATTAGGATCTAGGCCTTGGATGATTTGAGCTAGACCATACTTGAAACTCTTTTATGAACTTTAACTTTTATAGTACTAAAACCACTATATGAGCTGATAAGGAATAGAGGTAGTTAAACACTCTACATAGCTCCAACACCTTTGGACAGTGGCAATATGTGTCATGGCACAATAACTTGAAAAAACATGTTGATGATTATCAATAGATGTTAAATTGGAATTGAGATCCACTCAAACAGAGGGAAATAATGTCTGGTGATAGAAACATATCCAGTTTCCCATGGCTGGCATTGTCTCAGACCTTAAAAGAATATCCGCTACTTTTCTTTACTAGATCAGTATAACTCTTTAACAATTTCTAAACTGTATCTTTATATTCATATATAAATATAACTGTAACATCTTATCAAACAAGTCTTTCCATTCAGCAAATTCCACTATCAATGGACAGTGGAATGCCAAGTCCTATCAGATATAAGTACATCATAGCTCCTTTATCTATTGTCAAGTAAATGTAAAAGGAAGACAGAAAGATTGTAAAAGACAGAATAGCAGAAAATGTGCTGTAATTCAGTCTCTCCTAAAATGTCTGCACAAACCATAAACAATGAGAATATCAATGAAAATGATAACATGAAAGGGAATTGATTTCATAGAGTTCTACCTGTAGACAAAGAGTTATACTCAATTAATGACATCTAGGAAAAAATTTAATGTCACAATGGGTCAATTTCTCTTATTAGTTGTTCAATTCTGAGTGGTTCACCCAAAACTATAATGTAAGTATACATTTACACATGAATACATATGATATTAATGTATATGTGTGAAAAATTATAATCAAAGAAAAAAGTTATCAACCTGAGATTTTGGGAATATGGGTGATTTTGTGGATGGTGGCTAGGAATGCATGAGAAAAGAATGGATAAAGTTATTTATTTCTACTTTAATTTAAAAATTAAAAGTCTATGCCCCAGTGTAGTGGAATGCCAGAGCTAGAAAATTGCAATTGGGTTCTTTCAAAATTTTGTAAACATATTAAATTATAAATTTCTGTTTTCTAAATTCACTCAGGCAACCATCCTTCTTAATTACTTATGCACTTTCACATGCAACAAATAGCTGTGTTTCTTTCAAGGTTACGAAGCTCATAGATGATTCTCCCTTGATGGGAACTGAAACATCTCTACCATAATGTTGGAAGAAAAAGTAAACAAATTGAGCACTGTTTGCAATATTCTCTTCTTTTAATTCATGTGTATTTTGCTTTCAATAATTGATATGATGAAATTTAGTAACCTTGTTCTGCTTTTCTAGCTTGGGATGGATTTTAACACAAACTGACTTAGAAGGACATTTCAGAGAAATCCATGCATGGATATCCTTACAGTTATTTGTCTTGTTAGAATCATATAATAACATGAGATGCTGTGAAGAAGGTATATTTTCTTTTAGGATGAAATGTTCTATAGATATCCGATAAATCCATCTGGTCCATAACTTCCATTAGTGTCATTGTGTCTCTGTTTAGAATCTGTTTCCATGGTCTGTCCATTGATGAGAGTGGGGTGTTGAAGACACCCACTACTATTGTGTAAGGTGTAATGAGTGCTTTAAGCTTTAGTAAAATTTCTTTTAGGAAACTGTGTGCCCTTGCATTTGAAGCATAGATGTTCAGAATTGAGAGTTTGTGTCTGTAGATTTTTTTGTTTGATGAGTATGAGGTATCTTTACTGATCTATTTTGATAAATTTTGGTTGAAAGTCATTTTATTCAATATTAGTGTGGCTATTCTAGCTTGTTACTTGGGACCATTTGCTTGGAAAATTTATCCCAGACTTTTATTCTGAGATAGTGTCTGTCTTTGTCACTGAGGTGTATTTCAGGTATTCAACAAAATGCTGGGTCCTCTTTACAAATCCAGTCTCTTAGTCTATGTCTTTTATTGGGGAATTGAGTCCATTGATGTTAAGAGATATTAGGGAAAACATTGTTGATTCATATTATTTTTGTTGTTAGGGGTGAATGTGTGGGTGTTCTCTTTTGTATTTGTTGAAAGATTAATTTCTTGCTTTTTCTAGGGTGTAGTTTCCCACATTGTGTTAGAGTTTTCCATCTATTATCCTTTGTAGAGCTGGATTTGTGGAAGGATATAGGTAAATTTCATTTTGTCATGGAATATCTTGATTTCTCCATCTATGGTAATTGAGAGTTTTGCTGAGTATAGTAGCCTGGGCTGGCATTTGTGTTCTCTTAGGGTCTGTATGACATCTGCCCAGGATCTTCTAGCTTTCATAGTCTCTGGTGAGAAGTCTGGTGTAATTCTGATAGGTTGGTCTTTATATGTCACTCGACCTTTTTCCCTTTTTCCCTTTTAACATTCTTTCTTTGTTTAGTGCATTTGGTGTCTTTATTATTATATGACAGGAGGAATTTATTTTCTGGTCCAATCTATTTGGAGTTCTATAGGCTTCTTGTATGTTCATGAGCACCACTTTCTTTAGGCTAGGAAAGTTTTCTTCTATAATTATGCTGAAGATATTTACTGGCCCTTTAAGTTGGGAGTCTTCACTCTTTTCTATACCTATTATCCTTTGGTTTGGTCTTCTCATTGTGTCCTGGATTTCCTGGATTTTTGGGTTAGGATCTTTTTGCTTTTTGCATTTTCTTTGACTGTTGTGCCAGTGTTTTCTATGGTATCTTCTGCCCCTGAGATTCTCTCTTCTATCTCTTGAATTCTGTTGGTGATGCTTGCATCTATGATTCCTGATCTCTTTTCTAGGTTTTCTATTTTCAGGGTTAGTTCCTTTTGTGATTTCTTTATTGATTCTATTTCCAGTTTTAGATCCTAGATGGGTTTGTTCAATTGCTTTACCTATTTGGTTGCATTTTCCTGTAATTCTTTAAGAGACTTTTGTGTTTCCTCTTTGTTTCTACCTGTTTACCTGTATTCTTCTGTAATTATTTATGAGAGTTATTTATGTCTCTCTTAAAGTCCTTTATTATCATCATAGGTGTGACTTTAAATCTGAATCTTGCTTCTCTGGTGTATTGGGGTATTCAGTGCTCCCTGTAGTGGGAGAACTGGGTTCTGATGATGACAAGGTAGCCTTGATTTCTCTTGCTTATGTTCTTGTCCTTACCTTTCACCATCTGCATATATCTGGTGTTAGTTGGTCTTGCTGTCTCTTACTGTGTCTTGTCCCTCCTACAAGCATATGTGTTAGTACTCCTGGGAGAATAGTTCTCTCTAGGATGAATTTGGGTATGGAGAGGTGTGGCACAGTGTCAGCTCTGGGGTGTAGACTGAAATCTAAAAGATCTTGTCTTCACTGTTCCTTGGTTCCTGTTTCCAGATGACTTGGGGCTGATCCTTCTTGGGCAAGGGATTTGAGCAGAAGTGGTGGTGTACCAGTGCACACAGGTATGTCAGCACTCCTAAGAAACCAGCTCTCTCCTGGTGGTATTGTGTATGGAATGCTGTGTCACAGGATCAGCTCTGCGTATAAACAAAAATCTGAAAATCCTGTCCCAGGCTGCTCCTTGGTTCCTGTGCCCTGAGGTTTCTGGATGGTTCCCCCAGAGCAGAAATGGTGGCCTTACCTGTGCTCATAGGTGTGCCAGACCAGCTCTCTCCTGGCGGTACTTGGGTATGGAGTGCTATGGCATAGGATTAGCTCTGGGAGTTGTGGCCCCAGATTAGCTCTGGGCACAGACCCACCATCAGCTTTTAGTGACAAAAGTTATGCATTTAAGAGAGCCAGCAATGGTGGACATCATATTCACCTTAAGTCTTAATATTTTGGAGGAAGATGTAGCCACATCTCTAAGGTAGGGGCCAGTTGGCTCCACAAAGCAACTTCCATGACAGATTAGGATATGTAGTAAGTTGCTGACAGAACAAAACTAACCAACCAAACAACCAAAAAAATAAAAAATGCTAATTTCCCTGCTTCAAAAAATTCAATACTTAAAACAAATAGTTATTAAGTCTTGACCTTACTTGTTTTTTTTAAAGATTTATTTATTTATTACATGGAAGTACCCTGTAGCTGTCTTCAGACACTACAGAAGAGGGTGTCAGATCTCGTTACAGATGGTTGTGAGCCACCATGTGGTTGCTGAGATTTGAACTCAGGACCCTCATAAGAACAGTTGATGCTCTTAAACACTGAGCCATCTCACCGGCCCTGATTTTATTGTTAACAAATACCTCAGCACTTCTCTAAATTAATTTGTTGATGTAGGGTCTTCTTTGAGTGCCACTTTAAAAATGATTCATTCTAAACTGAATAATAATAAATCCAGAGTGCTTAGGCAGCAACGAGATCTTGATATTCTGAGGAATCATTGAAGGTGTTATGAGACTCTCAAAAACATCAATATTTATTAGCTGAGAAAAACTAAATCCACTCTACCCACTTATTGAATACCTGAGCCACCTGGCACAGATGTAGCCTTGGGTCTAGCAAAAGCTTTACTAGATGCTTTATTCCTAAATTTCAATGGAATCATAATTGATTTTTTATATATGTGTGTGTGTGTGTGTGTGTGTGTGTGTGTGTGTGTGTGTGTGTATGCTGGATCTGTTGAGTTACATTCATGAAGAGTTTGGTTCAAATTAGATATACGAAGGAAATGATAGTAGTTGGGTATTCACAGTCAATGTCATGTGCAACTGCAACCTTAGCAAGTGTTTTGCTGCTTTTCCTTATCTTCACTTTAGTATTTGAAGCCCACAGAGACAATATTTTTATCAGATACAATATATGGTAGTTCGCAGAATAGTCAAGTACTTTTTTTAAAAATGTGTGTTTTAGGGGATGGGAGTACATTTCAGCTAAAGGGAATGAAAGCAAACACCATGGTTTACAGCTTTCTGACTTTGTAGATTTCTTCTTTGATATGCAATTATGTCTAGCTGAAGAGAAGAACAGTTCAGGTCTGAGAGACTCACAAGTAACTATGGTTTGTGTTAATAATATCAATTCAGATTTGTGTTATTTTCTGTTATCATTAAATGCTATTTTTTCAAAAGTTTCTCAAAGTAGTTCTCACTCTAAGGAGGAAAACTTTGTTGAGCAACATATCCATGGCAGTTGCACTTATTTCCTTAAAAAATCATAGCTTCCCTAGGAATTAAATAATTTTGTAGAAAGTCTTTCATAAAAAAATCTAGTTTATTTGTGGATTTAGTGATTTTTTTTATTGTAAATATGACAGAAATTTTAGTCATTTCTAATTTTCTCTGTATGGGCCTCACAGTTTCTTTCTCCAAATTCTAGAAGTTAACCTGGAATATGTATCTTGAAGGAAGAATTCAAACCTAATAAAAATGTATGTAGTTTTCAATTTTGTCATTATGATCAATTATTTCTTTTTATTAGATATTTTCTTTATTTACATTTCAAATGTTCTTCCCTTTCCTGGTTTCCTCTCTGAAATATCTCCTATTCCCTCTCCCTTCACCCTGATCAATTATTCCTGAAGTTCAGTATTGTGGCACTCATGTTAAATTAAGTGTATGCCTGAACATAGCAACATATTTTTTCCATACATGTCAAAATACAACCTGGCTTGTGACACAAAATGTATCATTTGAAATGTAAATAAAGAAAATATCTAATAAAAACATGAAAATCCAATTTAAAACTATTGTCCTATAAGTAGCAGATTCTGAGCCAGTAAGAGAAGCTGATCTCTAATGGATCAGAGATGATCAGTTTATTTGGGGCGAAAAGCTGCAATGAGTTAAGAAGCCTCTGGGTACCATTTTGGTTTTCTATCTATAAATGACATCTGACCCTGTTGCAATCCCTGATGTTTTGCAATCTCCTTTTTAATGTAAGTGGTATGCTATTGATTAAAGATTTTTGAATGCATGCCCAATAGTATTCCCATGCCTAATTTGTACTAATCTTGTTCATGGATGTGGAGAGCACTGGACTGCGCCCTAAGATGGCGCTGGCTTCCGCTCCTTGCTGGAGAGCTAGAGTGATAAACAACTCCTTATTTGGCTGTGCTTGTTGTCCTGGTTTGTTTCCGTATTTGGCATCCTATCTGCACATTCCACACGGCTTCGTGTGATAGGCTTGGCATAGAGCATTTAAGGGCCTGGGGTGTTGCCCTCGGGGTCAGAAGATTATCAGAAGATTGTTCAAGGTTCCTGAATAAACTGCTTTAAGAAGAGCTCTCTGGTCGCATCTTCCTTGATGGTCGAGGTGGAAGCGAAACATGGACATGTTGTATACTGATTTTTATATTGTCTAGTTCTTAGCACAATTTTCTTTCTCAGTCTATATTCATTTCATTATGAAGTTCAGGGTGTGTAATGATAGGATTTTTGTTTGTTATATGTCACAAGATTCTAGTTATTGAGAGAGAATGTCGGAAAATTGATAAGAAAAACACTGAAGAAAGCACCTTTGCATAATCAATGAAAGACATACGTCTGCTTTATCTTCTTTTGGAGAATGGATACAAAACTTTATAACAATAAGATACATATAACAATACATATAATAATAAGATACATAAAAATAAATTTTATAGATATACATTTGAAATACATTGTGATTAGAAGCAATAACATTTTCCCCATGAGATTCAACTAAAAATATATATGTTATGAATTGCAAATAGTCTTAGAGGTATTGTAGTCCATAAGGTGGGGGCCAGATTTCTACTTCCTCTCTCAGTATTGTTCTGAAATATGTTTCAATGCATGGCAAATCCAAATGAATTTGATTTGTGGTATCTTGTTTATTCTGTTCATTTAGCACTTAAATTAATATCACAAATAACTGTTTAGTAACATAAATAGATTCTCAGTGCAATGAATGCTACAAGACTAATTCTATTAAATAAAATAAATTTAGTACTATTTTAGGTGGTAAATTAGTTACAACTTTTAGAGCTCCTTCCTTTGCTTTACTCATTTAACAGATTATATTAAAGAAAGCATATGTTGATGCTACAACATTTTGATAGATATACAAGTTACATATTAACTATCACCTTCAAGAAATTATGATTTGAATATGAAAGGTCCTTTGGGGCTTATGTGTTTGTATATGTGGATCCTGGTTGTTGAATTGCTTTGAAAGTTCATAAAATTTTGCTTTGTGAAGGCTAACTGAAGAAAGTGACCATATGGGAAAAGTCCATGACCTTTTCCAGCTGGGCATCACCTCTCATCTGTTCTCTGATCCTGGTTCTACCTGTATGTGAGGTAAAGATTCCCAGCTGAAATTTCCTGCACTTGGGTCACTGCTGTTTGTACACGGTCTTCTCTATAATGGACTGTACTGTCAAACAGTGAGCTGAAGGAGTAGAAAAATATCCTTCCTTTATTCTGTTTTGTTAAGGCATTTTGTCACAGCAATCATAAAATCAATTACTATACCAGATGATTAGCCAACTCCCATGTCATATAGATTTGTCCTTAAGTATATCAATATATATGTACATGAGCATGCATATTTGTGTCTATGGTGAAAACATTAAAAATATATTTTCATAGCAAAACCAAGCATTAAATACAGTGTTACAAACAACTAATTACAATGAATGATAGGTGCACAGAATATATTAGCCTTTGTTTGAAAGTATCAAATTTTTAGCCTCCTAATTTTCCCTCCCTTACATCATGAGCAAACATCATTGTAACTCTCCTTTCTGCTCCTGTGGCTCTGCCATTTTTAGATTCTTAGATAGCAAATGGTATTTTACTCTTTTATTTGGGAGGCGTTGTCCCAAATTATTTAAAACAATGCCCTTAAATTTGAAATGTGCTTTTGAAAAAAATCATGATTGGTTTTTTTACTTGTGATTCCTAAAAATTCCAATGCAAATTATATTTATACACACACACACACACACACACACACACATATATATATATACACACACACACACATATATATACCTATACACACACACACATATATATACCTATATACACACACATATATAAATATGTATATATATTTATATATATATTAGGATTTTTAATAGTAATTGTTTTAGTGACAAAATGTCGAATAGACATCAGTAAGCTGACATAGCCTATGAAATGTTACTCAAATATTCTTAAGCAAATGTGTATTAGCCTATAACATGCCCTAAATCTTTCTTTAATCTACAATTACACTACCAATGTCAAGTAGCTTCAAGGTTACACATATAAATATATACACTCACACATGTGCTGCATATGTAATATATGTAATATATTTTAAATACTGTATATAATACATATATCGCAAATAAACAAGTAAACAAAAATCCATAAAAATAGAAAGTAATCTTAAAACAACTCAAAAAACTAAAATTCATGCTTCTAAAATATGATATTTAAAAGAAAAACACAAATGTATAAAATATGTATAAAAACATATGTGTGTGTGTGTGTGTGTGTGTGTGTGTGTGTGTAAAGCTATTGCCTATAAGTTTATTACTGAACCTAGAATCCTAGAATTCCATGGAGACTTCATTATGGTTTGGGGACACTGTACTATAGTCTTTTATTAGCTCAGAGAGACCAAAGTGATTTAGGCCAGTTCAATTTCAGCAAGTTGATAACTTTGCCCTTACCCATCAGTTATCCTGAATCACTGTTGACTGTGTTCAGTTCTTTGGGAGTCAACATCTCACTTTGTGGAAAAACAGATTTGTTTTAATGCTTCCTGATACTCTGTGCAGGTCTTGTGGCTCAGCAGGAATAATGAGAGTTTACCAGGGCCCAGGTCTAATTTGTGGTGAAATGGCAGTACCAATTGTCTCTGTTGGCTTCTTCTGAAACTAATTATTTTGAAAAGGGGAGTCAACAAAAGAAGTTATATGAGAAAGCTACAGAAAAAAGATATATAACATCATTATCTTTTCTTTTGTGCTCTCTTTTGCTTATAATATAGAATCAAATATTAGACTTTCATGACATAGGTAAATTCAGAGTACTGAAAAATGGCAGCTGGAATTGACACTTTAAAATTTTAATCTAAAGGCTAACAAGATGGCTCAGTAGGTAAAGGCATTTATTGTCATTCCTAAGAACTTAAGTTGGATCACAGAATGCATATGTTGGCAAGAGAAACAATTATTTCAGGTGTCCACTGACTTCCACATGTTTATAGTGGCACACATCCATCATAGATAAATAAATGAATGTAGCTTTTTAAAAATTAGATATGGGCATTCAAACAGAAAAAAGCCTAAAGACAGAAATTTTAAAGTAGAGTGAAACATCTTTTCACAAGGTGATATTGGAAGAAAAGCGATCCGTTAAGAAGAGTAGGCTTTAACTCTTTCATCAAAAGCCAGATACCAATGGAAGCAATACAAAGCAAAGCAGCCTATGAAAAAAATTTAACCTCAAACTCTGACTTAGTGAAAATATATTTCAAAAACATAGTAAAGATGTTTTCGGATATTAATGAATAAATATAATTTACCACCAACAAAATTGACTCAAATTGTAAATAACCGTTCCTTTTAAAACAGAAGAAAATAGATAGGCCTCAGAAGTGGCAGGGCAGCCAGCACAGGATCCTTTCTACCTCCCTCTTCACCTAGGAGGAGGTTCTGCAGATCCATAGCCTTCTCTGCCCCTTCCCTGCAAGTGGAGAGCCTATCTCCAGGGTTTGTTCTGACCCCAGGACTTAGGACAGATGACTGATCCATAGCCTAATGCACACAGGTCTTACCTGAGGAGAACTGATCTCCCAGAAATGCTGACACAGGCTTACAGACCCACAGGAGGAACAAGCTCCAGCCAGAGATAGCAAGAACATCTAACACCAGAGATCAACAGATGGTGATAGGCAAATGCAAGAATCTTACCAACAGAAACCAAGACTACTTGGCTTCTTCAGAACTTATACTGATGTACCACAGCAAGTCCTAGATATCCTAAAACACCAGAAAAGCAAGATTTGGATTTAAAATCATATCTCATGATGGCGATAGAGGGATTTAAGAAAAGCATGAATAACTCCCTTAAAGAAATACAGGAGAACACAGGAAACAAGTTCAAGCCCTTAAAGAAGAAATACAAAAATCCCTTAAAGAATTACAGGAAAATAAAATCAAACAGATGAAGGATCTGAACAAAACCATCCAGGACCTAAAAATGGAAGTGGAAACCATTAAGAAATCACAAAGAGAGACTACTCTGGAGATAGAAAACTTTGGCAAGAAATCAGGAGTCATAGATGCAAGGATCACCAACAGAATACAAGAAATAGAAGAGAAAATCGCAGCTGCAGAAGATACCATAGAAAACATTGACACAACGATCAAAGAAAACACAAAATGCAAAAAGCTCCTAACCCAAAGCACCCAGGAAATCCAGGACACAATGAGAAGACCAAACCTAAGGACAATAGGTATAGAAGAGTATGAAGACCTCCAACTTAAAGGGCCAGTAAATATCTTCAACAAAATTATAAAAGAAAACTTCCCTAATCTAAAAAAAAGAGATACTCATGAACATATAAGAAGCCTACAGAACTCCAAATAGACAGGACCAAAAAAGAAATTCCTCCCGCCACATAATAGTCAAAACACCAAATGCACAAAACAAAGAAAACATATTAAAAGCAGTGAGGGAAAAAGATCAAATAACATATGAAGGCAGGCCTATCAGAATTATACCTGACTTCTCGCCAGAGACTATGAAAGCCAGAAGATCCTGGGTTGGTGTCATACAGACATTAAAAGAACAAAAATGCCAGCCCAGGCTATTATACACAGCAAAACTCTCAATTATCATTGATGGAGAAACCAAAGTATTCCATGATTACAAAACCAAATTTACACAATATGTTTCCACAAATCCAGCCTTGAAAGGGTAATAAATGGAAAACTTCAACATAAGGAGGGAAACTACAATCTAGAAAAATCAATAAAATAATTTTCCAACAAAATTAAAAGAAGATAGCCACATGAACAGATTTCCAACTCTAACAACAAAAATAACAGGAAGCAACAATTACCTTTCCTCAATATCTATTAATATCAATGGACTCAATTCCCCAATAAAAAGACATACACTATCAGACTGGGTGTGTAAATAGGACCCAATATTTTCTTGCATATAGGAAACCCACGTCAGTGACAAAGTCAGATACTACCTCAGAATAAAAGATTGGAAAACAATTCTCCAAGCCAATAGTCCAAAGAAAAAAGGTGGAGTAACCATTCAAATATTGAATAAAATCAAATTTTACCCTGAAGTGATCAAAAAAGATAAAGAAGGACACTTCATATTCATCAAAGGTATGATCTACCGAGAGGAACTTTCAATTCTGAACTTCTATGCTTCAAATGCAAGGGCATCTACATTCATAAAAGAAACTATACTAAGGTTCAAAGCACATGTTGTACTGCACACAATAATAGTGGGAGTTTTCAACACCTCACTCTCTGCAATGGACAGATCATGGAAACAGAAAATAAACAAAGACATGGTGAGAATAAGAGAAGTTATGAAACAGATGGATTTAGCAGATATCTATAGAAGTTTTTATCCTAAAACAAAAAGATATAGCTTCTTCTTAGTATCTCATGGTACCTTCTCCAAATTGACCATATAATTGGTCATAGATCAGGCCCCAACAGATACAAGAAGATTGAAATAATTGCTTGCATCCTATCAGATCACCATGGACTAAGGCTGATCTTTAATAACAACATAAACAATAGAAATCACTCACACACACATGGAAGTTGAACAACACTCTACTCAATGATAACTTGGTCAAGGGAGAAATAAAGAGAGAAATTAAAGACTTTCTAGAGTTTAATGAAAATGAAGCCACAACATACCCAAACTTATGGGAGATAATGAAAGCAGTCCTAGGAGGAAAACTCATAGCTTTAAGTGTCTACAAAAAGAAACTGGAGAGAATATATACCAGCAATTTGACAAGATATCTGAAAGCTCTAGAAGAAAAAGAATCAAATTTACCCAAGAGGAGTCGAAGGCAGGAACTAATCAAACTCAGGGCTGAAATCAAACAAATAGAAATAAAAAGAACTATACAAAGAATCAACCAAACCAGGAGCTGGTTCTTTGAGAAAATAAACAAAATAGATAAACCCTTAGCCCAACTAACGAGAGGGCACAGAGCATTATCTTAATTAACAAGATCAGAAATGAAAAGGGAGACATAACAACAGACACTGAAAGAAATCCAAAAAATCATAAGAGCCTACTACAATAGCCTATATTCAACAAAACTGGAAAACCTGGATGAAATGGACAATTTTCTAGAGAGATACCAGTAACCAAAGTTAAATCAAGATCCTATCAATGACATAAACAGTCCCATATCTGCTAATGAAATAGAAGCAGTCATTAATAGTCTCCCAACCACACAAAGGCCAGGACCAGATGGGTTTAGTGCAGAGTTTATCAGACCATCAAAGAAGACCTAATACAAATACTCCTCAAAATATTCCACATAATAGAAACAGAAAGTACTCTACCCAATTTGTTCTATGAAGCCACAATTACTCTTATATTTTAACCACACAAAGACCTAAAAAAGAAAGAAAATATCAGACCAATTTCCCTTATGAATGTCGATGCAAAAATACTTAAAAAAATTCTTGCAAACCAATTCCAAGAACATGTCAAAAAGATCATCCATCATGATCAAGGAGGCTTCATTCCAGGGATGCAGGAATGGTTCAATATTTGGAAATCCATCATCGTAATCCACTATATGAACAAACTCAAAGAAGAAATCATGTGATCATCTCATTAGATGCTGAGAAAGCATTTGACAAAATCCAACATCCCTTCATTATAAAAGTCTTAGAAAGATCAGGAATTTATGCCCCATACTTAAACATAGTAAAAGAAATATATAACAAACCACTACCCAACATCAAACTAAATGTAGGAGAAACTTGAAGCAATCCCACTAAAATCAGAGACTAGACAAGGCTGCCTACTCTCTCCCTACCTATTCAATATTGTGCTTGAAGTCCTAGTCAGAGCAATTAGACAACGAAAGGAGACCAAAGGGATACGAATTGGAAAGGAAGAAGTCAAATTATCACTATTTGCTGATGATATGATAGTATACTTATGTGACCACCAAAATTCCACCAGAGAGCTCTTAAACCTTAAAAACAACTTCAGCAAAGTAGATAGATATAAAATTAACTCAAGCAAACCAGTGGCCTTCCTCTACACAAAGGATAAACAGGCTGAGAAAGAAATTAGGGAAACAACACCCTTCAATATAGCCACAAATAATATAAAATATCTTGGTGTGACTCTAACTAAGCAAGTAAAAGATCTGTTTGACAAGAACTTCAAGTCTTTGAAGAAGGAAATTGAAGAAGATATCAGAAGATGGAAAGATCTCCCATGCTCATGGATTGGTAGGATTAATATAGTAAAAATGGCCATCTTGCCGAAAGCAATCTACAAATTCAATGCAATCCTCATCAAAATTCCAACACAATTCTTCACAGACTTAGAAAGAGCAATTTGCAAATTCATCTGGAATAACAAAAAAACCAGGATAGCCAAAACTATTCTCAACAATAAAGGAACCTCTGGTGGAATCACAATCCCAGACCTTAAGATGTACTACAAAGCAATTGTGATAAAAAAAAAAAACTGCATGGTATTAGTACAGTGACAGGCAAGTAGATCAATGGAATAGAACTGAAGACCCAGAAATGAGCCCACAAACCTAT
>JADRCD010202520.1:0-19949 GCA_019843815.1 Montemys delectorum | reverse complement strand
CTGGATAGCCAAAACTATTCTCAACAATAAAGGAACCTCTGGTGGAATCACAATCCCAGACCTTAAGATGTACTACAAAGCAATTGTGATAAAAAAAAAAAACTGCATGGTATTAGTACAGTGACAGGCAAGTAGATCAATGGAATAGAACTGAAGACCCAGAAATGAGCCCACAAACCTATGGCCACTTGATTTTTGACAAAGTCGCTAAATCTATCCAGTGGAAAAAAGACAGCATTTTCTACAAATGGTGCAGGCTCAACTGCCAGTTAGCAAGTAGAAGGCTGCAAATTCATCCATTCTTATCTCTTTGTACAAAGCTCAAGTCCAAGTGGATCAAGGACCTCCACATAAAACCAGATACACTCAAACCAATAGAAAAGAAAGTGGGGAAGAGCCTCAAGCACATAAGCACAGGGGAAAATTTCCTGAACAGGACACCAATAGCTCATCCTCTAAGATCAAGAATCAACAAATGGGACTTCATAAAATTGCAAAGCTTCTGTAAGGCAAAAGACATTGCCAATAGGACAAAATGGCAACCACTAATTGGGAAAAGATCTTTACCAATCCTGTATCTGATAGAGGGCTAATATCCAATATGTACAAAGAACTCAAGAAGTTAGACTCCAGAGAAACAAATAACCCTATTAAAAAAATGAGGTACAGAGTTAAACAAAGAATTCTCAACTGATGAATACTGAATGGCTGAGAAGCACCTAAAGAAATGTTCAACATCCTTAGTCGTCAGGGAAATGCAAATCAAAACAACCCTGAGATTCCACCTCACACCTGTCAGAATGGCTAGAATAAAAAAACTCAGGTGACAGCAGATGCTGGAGAGGTTGTGGAGAAAGAGGAACACTCCTTCATTGCTGGTGGAATTGCAAGTTCTTACAACCACTTCTGAAATCAGTTTGGTGGTTCCTCCGGAAATTGTACATAGTACTACCAGAGGACCCAGCTATACCACTCCTGGGCATATACCTAGAAGATGCTCCAACATGTAATAAGGACACATACTCCACCATGTTCATAGCAGCCTTATTTATAATAGCCAGAAACTAGAAACAACCCAACTGCCCCTCAACATAGGAGTAGATACAGAAAATGTGGTACATCTACACAATGGAGTACTACTCAGCTATTAAAAACAATGAATTTGTGAAATTCTTTGGGAAATGGATGGACCTGGAGAATATCATCCTGAGTGAGGTAACCCAATCACAAAAGAACACACATGGTATGCATTCTCTAATAAATGGATATTAGCCCAGAAGAACAGAATAACAAAGTACAAACCACAAACCATAAGAAACTGAAGAAGGAAGACCAAAGTGGGGATACTTTTTTCCTTCTTAAAAGGGGGAACAAAATACCCAGAAGGAGTTGTAGGGACTGAAGATGGAGCAGAGACTAAAGGAAGAACAATTCAGAGACTGCAGCACCTGGGAATCCTTCCCATATTCAATCATCAAATCTAGACACTATTTGGATGCTAGTAAGTGCTGGATGACAGGAGCCTGAGATAGCTGTCTCCTGAGAGACCCTGACAGTCCTGGACTAATACAGAAGTAGAGGCTCACAGCCATCCATTGGACTGAGTACAGGATCCCCAGTGAAGGAGCTGGAGAAAGGACCCAAGGAGCTGAGGGGTTTGCAGCCCCTTAGCACGAACAACAATATGAATTAACTAGTACCCTCAGAGCTCCCAGGGACTAAAACTCTAACCAAAGAGTACAAATGGGAGTTCTCATGGCTCCAGCAGCATGTGTATAGCAGAGGATAGTAAAGTCAGTCCTCAATGGCAGGAGAGGTCCTTGGCCCTGTGAAGGTTCTATGTCCCAGTGTAGAGGAATTCCAGGGCCAGTAAGCAGGAGGGTGTAGAATGGTGAGCAAGGAGATGTGGGAGGGAACAGGGGATTGTTTTAGTTTTTGGTTTATTTTATTTTTATTTATTTATTTTTTATTTTGGGGGGAAGGAACCGGGAAAGGAGATATTGTAAATAAAGAAAACATCTAATTAAAAAAAAAAACAGAAGAAAATATTGTTAAGTGGGATACTAGGTTGATAAAATTCACTACATTAGCCGCATATATTGAGAAGAAGAAGATTTTTCTGACTAACATGCAGTTCTAGAGTTGGCCTCCATTCATATTCTCTACTCATAGATCCTCTGTGATGGTATTTGTTTCCTAGTGTCTTGCCTATCAGACATTAAAAGCTCAGTGAGTCTAAGATGCTACTGAAAGATCATTTTCTAGGTAAGAAAAATTTGAAGAGAAGCTCACAACTCTGTATCCTTTTCTTTTCTTAGGTATTGTCCCTGTAAGTATTTACCAGAGTTTTTTTTGCTTGTTTGCTTTTTGTTTGTTTGTTTGTTTTAGTTTTTGTTTTTTTTTGTTTTGTTTTGTTTTGTTTTGTTTTTGGTGAAGTAAAGAAAGAAGGAGTGCAAGAATGTCATGAGCCAGAAAAGAATAAACAGCCTTCAAGTATGCTTGCTGTTCCTAAGACCCTTATTTTTAATTATCCAACTTCCTTTTCGTGCTGTCTATCTTTCACTCTAGTTAGGTTTCTGCTACCGGGATGTAAAGAATGACCCCCAAAGCAACTTGGAGCTGAAAGGTATCATTTTAATTAGCAACTTTTGGGTTACAATACAATGTAGAGATATGTTCAGAAAGGGGATGGAAACAAAAAGTGAAGCAGTGACCATGGACAAATGCTGTTCCATGGCTTGCTCTTCCTGTCTTGCTCAGCCAACTTCCTTTAATAGCCTGAGAAGGTTGGTGCAATTTAAAGCTTAGCAATATCAACAAATATATGGATCATGACAAACTATTATTAATCAGGAATGTGCCTCCACAAATATCCACAGGCTAACATAAGAAGGAAATGCTCTGAGAATATCTCTTCCCAGTTTACACTTTCTCCTACCTCCACACAAAGCTACATCCAACAGAAGAACTAAAGCAGTCACTGGGTGGTGACACAGAACAAACTAGATTCTATTTTTATATTGTCTTTTCCAGAGAGGAAATGTCAATGCTAAATTTCCAGGTATAAACTAGTGCAGATAGCTAAAAGTAGTTGTAATGTTGCTGCTGTTTCTGGCTTTGTCTCAGGACTCCTCTGCCTGTCTCTTCCCCCCTTCTTGATTCCCAACCTCTCTCCACCCTTCTTCCTTCTGTAAAACAGAACTGTTTATAGAAGAAGAGGTTCTGGTATTTAAAGGTCATGAGTAGAAAGAGAGGAAATAATGTAAATAGAGTGAATTTCACATATATGTGAAATTCCCAAATACAGGTAAAAAACTAAATTTTGATAATTGGTCTAGGATTATTGGCCTGTGAATAAAGGTACTTATCTCCAAGCATAAGGACCTAAATTTAATCTCTGAGTTCTGTAAGATAGAAAAGAACTGACTTCCATAACTCCCTAACCTTCAAAAGTTTATTGTGGTTTGTGTGAGCATATGTATACACACACACACACACACACACACACACACACACAAACACAAATAAATAAACTATAAGTTGAATTTCTAGGAATAGAATTAGATTCAAGTAGAAAAATATACAGACAGAGATTTTAGACAGCCTAGTCTATATTCATAGATTAAATCCTTTGAAATTTAATTCATACTCTAAGCAATAAAAAACTATATCAAGTTTTGTTTAGGAATGCATATTAAATCATATTCATAGTCTTTTGCTTCATATACTTTTTATACAAAAAGGAGGATTAATATGGTAATTATAATAATATATATTCAATATATTGAAAATAGCAAATGAAAATTTAATCTCATATGCTAATAGAAACTATAAATGAATATTTTGAAAATATTTATAAAGAATGGCCTAATATATTTTGGAGTATGTAATTTTTTTTCTTCAAAGAGTCAAGAATACCAAGTCTTGAAATTGGCTGCATCTATTTAAGTTTATGAATAGACTTACTCCATAAACAGTTGATACCTTTTGAAAGATAGAATATATTATATCCATATATCCTTCTATACCAAGTAAATAATCTGGGGTGCAATAAAAAGTTATGATAGATTTAATGTATTAAGAAGTACATATACTTCTGTAAATAAGGGCAAAAGCACAAGATGAAGGGATTGCTGGGGCCTGATTGATGAAGACTTGAAGATTCGTTGGTGATGGCCATGTCTCTTTGGCACTTTGTTGTAGAAGAATCAGGATAAGTCCTCATATCTCTTTACATAGGAATCTTGAACCCATGAAAGCTCTACACTTATTAACTAGCTAATTGCCAATGGTTCCTCCTAGTAACATCTCACTGGAGTTTGGCTCTGTAACATGAATTGAAGAAAGATACAGATTATATTTAGAAACAATCTTTAGTACAGCAAAATGCAACACTGCTTTCATTATAACAGGCAGAATATATGATCTTTTGGAGGGTGTTTTTATAAATAATATGTCTTCAATTTGCTTGATTTCTTTGCTAATACTATGATTTCTCCTATGTGTTTTTGCTAAATTTTCATTCTGTTTCTTATAGTTTTTACTATGAGCATAACCTCTAACAGCTGAACTTTCTCTCCAACCTTTAGTATCTTTAAAAAAACTTAAAAGACCATGAAAAATAACACAATCTAGGAGTTACATAGAATTTGTAGCAGTTGTCTATGTGATAACATTGTTTTTCTTAGTGATCTTAACTGTGCCAATAACTTGTGACATCCTGATTATAAATCAATGCCTTACATCTTTTCTTCTCTATAAATAACACTTCTTCAGGAAAACACAGCAATTAATTGTAACTGAATAGACAAAAAAAAGTCTCTACTACAGGGGTAGCTCCATCACTCTTTTCTTCTAGACAAAAGAGTAATGGGTAACATGACAAGTAATGTTAAACAGTAGTGAAAGAAAAATACATGTTTGTGAGACAGGCAGAAAATTCAAGGAAGAGAAAGAGAAAGGAAAGAGAGCAAGAGAGAGAGTGAGTGTGTGTGTATGTGTGTGTGTGTGTGTGTGTGTGTGTGTGTTTGAGAGAGAGAGAGAGAGAGAGAGAGAGAGAGAGAGAGAGAGAGAGAGAGAGAGAGAGAGGAAGTAAAGCAACATATATAATGGGAAATATAAAACATAGGCATAGAGAAAATTTCTCCAAGGCAGTAAGATAATTACCAATCATGATTTCATATAATTTGAATCAAATAAAATAGACTATAATTCTTATTTTATGAGCCCTACATTTTTAAAAGTCTGTAGTTATAGTAATTCCTAGAGTTCACATACTCTGGAAATAACTTCAATTTGTGTGTTAAGTCAGAGATACATCTCTTTTTATTAACAGCAATATTGAGTCTAGTCAACAGAAAACCTATGCTTTAATTTATCTGAAGGTATCCATAGAGAGAAGATACTGAAACATTTTTCAAAGCTAATTAAAAGTGAATATTAAATCCTAATTATAAAATTAGTAAAAATATTTTTTAAAGAAAATAAAGTTGTTTTCAGTATTAAATTATTACTTGTAAAAGTTATTTTTGGTTTTCAGAACAAACCCATCATGATACTGAAGATACTAAGTGGAAATAATTTGTTGTTTGGACATGTATTTAGAGAGGACCAAAACTTTAGAATAACCTGGGATCTTGGAATTGAAATCCATCTTTAAGATCACTCAAAGGCCCTGGGCAATAGACCTAACAGGTCTTTGAAAACCATTCTGGCTATTATAAATAAGGCTGCTATGAATACAGAGGAGCATGTGTCCTTGATATATATTGGAACATTTAGTAGATATATGCTCAGGAGTGGTATATCTGTGTCCTCGGGTCTACTTTTCTGAGGAACCGCCAACTCATTTCCAGAGTGGTTGTACCAGCTTGCAATTCCACCAACAATGAATGAGTATTTCTCTTTCTTCACATCCTCTTCAGCATCTTCTGTCACCTGAGTTTTTGATCTTAGTCATCCTGACTGGTGTGAGTAGAATCTCAGGGTTGTTTTGATTTGCGTTTCCCTGATGACTAAGGTTGTTGAACATTTCTTCTGGTGCTTCTCAACCATTTGCGTTTCCTCAGTTGAGAATTCTTTGTTTACCACTGAAAGAACACAGATGGCCTTCAACAGAGGAATGAATACAGAAAATGTGGTACATTTACACAATGGAGTACTACTCAGCTATTGAATTCATGAATGGCAAATGGATTAGGCCAATGGATGAAATTAGAAAATATCATCCTGAGTGAAGTAACTCAATCACAAAAGAACACACCTGGTATGCCCTCACTGATAAGTGGATATTAGCCCAAATGCTTAGAATACCCAAGATACAATTCACAGACCAGGTCAAGGTCAAGAAGGAAGACTTGGTCCTTTTTGGAAGGGGGAACAAGTATGGAAATAAAGTTTGGAACAGAGACTAAAGGAAAGGCCATCCAGAGACTGGCCCACCTGGGGATCCATCCCATATACAGTCATCAAATGCAGACACTATTGTGGATGCCAAAAATGTGCATGCTGACAGGAGCCTGATATAGCTGTCTCCTGAGAGGCTTTGTCAGAGCCTGACATATACAGAGGCAAATGCTTGCAGAGAATAATTGAACAGATTACAAGGTCCCAAATGGAGGGTTTAGAGAAAGAACTGAAGGAGCTGAAGGGCTTTGTAACCCCATAGGAAGAGCAATATCAACCAACCAGAGTTCCCATGGTCCAAACCACCAAGCAAGGAGTACATATGGAGGGACCCATGGCTCTAGCCATATATATAGCAGATGTCCTTGTTAGGCATTAATGGGAGAAGAGACCCTTTGTTCTTTGAGGGCTTGATGCCCCAGTGTAAAAGGGAGTGGGTGAGTGGTCAGGGGTACACCCTCATAGAAGCAGGAGGAGGGGTATTGGATAGGGGGGTTTCTGGGAAATTGGGAAAGGGGATAACATTTGAAATGTAAATAAATAAAATACCTCTCCCCCTCAAAACCCCAAACATTAGTAGAAAAAAGAAAGAAAGACAGCAAAGAAAGAAAGGAAGAAAGAGAAAGAGAGAGAGAGAGAGAGAGAGAGAGAGAGAGAGAGAGAGAGAGAGAAAGAAAGAAAGAAAGAAAGAAAGAAAGAAAGAAAGAAAGAAAGCCATTCTGAACCGCAGTTGATCATCTAGAAAGTGAATGGCACTCTTGCAGGCAGACACAAAAATAAACATCCATTTTTAGTTTTCTCTTTTTTTAGGTAATGCCCCAGGAATTACCTTGTAGTTTTTCCTTTCTCTAACATTTCCAAATTAATATTAGGTGAAATTTAACTACACAATACCAAGTATTTTTGGCAATGAAATGAAAATTATCCTAAATAAGTTTAATATTGAATGCATTCCGTAATACCCTTAACAAAACTGACAGTATGTATACCAGCAGGAGTGATCTGTCACTTGAATCATGGACATGTAACAACAGCTATGGAAATGCAGCCTATCAGCTATAAAAACTATCTCCTTGTGAAGGTAATAATGGGAGAATCTGTGTTTATATTGGAACATTATTTGTGTAAGAATAATCAGTGCTATCTGGTGAGTCTAAAGTTTCTCTAAAATTGTCTATTTTTAATTTTTACAGTTTCAAGTAAAAAGACCTGATGAAAATACTGAATTACCTACATCTGCCAGCTGATTATCATCTATTTTATACTTAAGTTTGCTGTAACATGTTCTTCCCTCAAAATGGTATGATGACTTAGAAGAAGAAAGAAAATGAAACAGCATCACAATCTCCTCATATTGCTTACTTCTTAAACTGAACTTCCATTACTGCATTTTCCATTACTTGCATTCCAATGCACAATTTTCTCATTTTATAATAACCATGAATATTTATTTCAAATTAATTTATTGCTTTTTTATCTTTTTTTTTTTTTTTTTTTGAATTGGTGGTTTCTGCATCCCCTTTTCTATTCTTACAGTCTCTTGATCCTTTATCCTATTTTGGAATAGGCTGTTTTCAGCATCCACTGTGCTAATCACATAGACTACTTCCTGGAACAATTTACCATTCTTTTGCACTGTGATCTTTGTTGATACCAGAACACACTATATTTTACCTGGGATATTTTGTTCATCACTCTCACTCTTCCTATTAAGATATTTAATACCCTGGATTCTGTAGCTTGTTCTTCACTTCATCTCTTATTTTGAATAAAACACAGCCAACCTCTGGTGTGCTTTGATAAACTCAACAGAGCTTGTCAACTTCTCTCAGAAAAGATAAATACTAAAATTCTTTATAATACCAAACCACAATCATGAAAATTCAGACAATTTATACATAATGGATATATTTATTTAGAAAGATCCCTCAAGACAATTGAAGAGAATGTTTATATATCTCTCTCACTTTATTTTGTTTAAAACAATGCTGTTATTATAAATTATTATCAAATTTTGGTATATTTAATTGTTTCTGTAATGAATTCTCCTGCAGAAATGTGCCATAATACAATGTCAATGTATTGACTTTAATCACAAAATGGTCAAGGTTTTATTCATAATGATTACTCTCTTATTTAGCTCCAATTTCTTTGATAAAACATCATGATCAAGGCCAGGCATAGTAACACCTTTAATCCCAGCCCTCAGTGGCAGAGGCAAGTGAATGTCTGTGAGTTCGAAACCAGACTGGTCTAGAGATTGAGTTCCGGTACAGCCAGAGCAGAGAAAAATCATGTCTCAAAACAAACAGAAGCATCATGACTAAAGTAACTTAGATAAGAATGATCATATTTCAATATACAATTTATATATCTATCCCTAAGGTAAGCATGCTCAGGAACTCATTGTCCATAAAAGGAGCAGAGGTCATAATAAAATATCATGATTTTCTCAATTTAAATTTCTTTCCTAAAATGACTCAGGCTTTTGTCAACTCGATGTAATAATAAGCCATTGATGGTGATCTGCATTCATATTTCAGGGAAATTTTATAATGTTCCTTTATTTTATTTACTTTTCCGTTTTTCTGTTCTCAGTTTTTTATATTTCTAATAGATGAATATAAGACACAATAAAGTCTTAAAGTTGAAATATTCATAATATTATCCCTGTAACTACAAAACTTATAAGGTTCATTACCTGTAATCATTATGTCTTCCACAAGCTTAATGAAGAGGGATAATTTTATTTTCCTTTAACATGAGCAATACTACTCACAATTCATAATAAATTCCTTTATCTGTCTGATTATTACATTTATTTATACCTCTCTCCCTCTTCCTCTCCCTCACCCTTACTCTTCTCTGTCATCACAGCGTTTAACTTTTGATCTTTCTCACTGAATCCTTGACTCAAAGTTTTGATTATTATTGACAATAGGAGACTTTATTAAAGCAAAAACAGCACGTAATTGAATGAATGTGCACCTTAATTGGAGGATTTTTTTGTTTGTTTGTTTCATGGATTGTTACTAGAATTTAATGAGAAGGTCTATGATTGAAAAAGTGTATGGAAATTTTCCTTTCCTCCTAAGTAGCTTCAGAAGAGAATCTACAAAGGTAAAACATGAAAATTGTTTTATATTTTATATAGCAAAATTGTGAGTGTGTGATTCTGTGTGTTTGTCTATGTGCATGTCTGTTTCTCTCTATGTGTGAGTTTCTGTGATATTTAATTTTTTAGTTTTATTCTTTAACATTTCTTTATTTCCTAGTTGTCTTCCTACATTATAGTGCAAATCCAAACTCTAATTATTTATAAACGAATATCAACAAAACCTCTGATACTTCTTTGGTTTTTTAGCTCCTATCCCCTCTCAAATATCAAGCTAATTAATGTTTGAAAAATTAAATGAAAAAATTAATTCATTTAATGAAAGCCAGATTTAAAATGTTAAATGAGTTATACTTGATGATATTTTAAGAAATATATTAATTAGTATACTGCTATCTGAATAAACAAGTAAAGGCAAAACATGCTTACATGACACAGTGTTCACACAATTATTTATGTATAGAAATATAACTCCTTGTCAGTATTGTATTATCTAAATAACACAATAAACCTCTTATGGAAATGCTATATTTTTCTTTATTATTATTTTTTGTTTGAAAGAATTTTAAATTTATTTTGATTGTTGTCTTTCCTTTCCTCAAGTCATAACAGATCTTCTTACTGTATCTACCTACCCAACTTTAAATGTTTTAAAAAACAAACAAAACAAACAAAAATCCAATAAAACAGAATCTTCTAAAACCAAGAAAACAAAATAAAACAATGCCCTAAACACACTAGAAAACAACAACAATAACAAAAACATACAAATTGTAAACGAATAAAAGCACACAGAAAACTGTAGAGTCGTTTACATTTTGCTCAACTACACTTAAACATGGGACATAACTCAGAGTGGTTGACACACCAAATTTAATACATGGGAAAAAACTGATTTTTCCTCTCTCTAGAGGCATAAAACACAGTTCAGCTTTTAATCATTACACTAGTGTATAGGTTTTCATTTATGCAAACATCCATTCATCCATCTATCAGTCCATTCATCGATTCATTCATCCATCTCTCCATCCATCCATTCATTCATTTTTAATATAACAATTCAAGATGAAACAAAAAGGCTCACATCACAGGTATGACAAGACAAACCAACAAAAGTCAGAGTCCATGATAAGGCATTAGAATATGAGACTCATTGAAAAGCCCAGAAAAACAATACACTGGAGATATAATATATATGCAGAGGATCTGGTGCATACCAGTCTCTGTGCATGCTGCTTTTGTCTCTGTGAGTTCACATGAGTATTGTTCTTGTTCATTTAGAGTCTTGTTTTCTGGGTACCCTCCATCCCTTCTGACTCTTACACTCTTTCTGCCTCTTCCTTTCTTTGCTGTAGAGAAAGGGAATGAGTTGTACCACTGTGCTTTCTAATGTTATGATGCTATCCTTCAGAGTTTTATTAAAAAATTATTACATATACAACTTTATATTGCATAAAATTAAATGGTTTTGTTTTATAAAACTAAGACCTGCTAAATCTGTAAAATAACAGGTTATACCTTTCTCAATCAATAACTAGATCTGTGTTCATAATTTTACTTCTACTGAAAATAATTCTATTTCAATTCATTGTAGTCTTCCAAAGTTAAAATAAAATTCATCAATTATATATCAAAAAACCAGTTACTTTAATATATTAAAACTTTGATAGCTTCATGAATGATTCATTGTTTATTGTAACTTTTAATAAAGAGAATTCTACCCATCAGTTTTACAACTTTCTCTCTAAATATCACAGTATTAAAATGATGGCTAAATATATATGGTATATGCATATATCTGTAAATATGTACATATATGTTATATATATGTATATATATGCACATAGATTTATATGTATATCTATATATAATATAATGGTTATTATATATCAATAAAGTCAATCAAATAAATTAAATTTGGAAAATAATATTTAGCATGATTTTTGTAGTTTTCTTACATACAATATATCAAGATTATCTTGCAAAGAAGATCCACAATTTTATGTCAGTGGTAGTTTTGTACAATTATTAATTTATACTTACACTTATTTTAAATTTTAAATAAATTTAAATAACTTATTTTGAAATTTTTTACTTTATGAAGATGATTATTTGTTGATTTTATGAATTTATTTCAAATTAATATTTTATTTTCAAAGAAAGTGAATATTAAATGGTTGCTATGAACAGTTTTTTGCATTTTTTCTTTTTCCTGTGGTTTCAAATCAAACACAGATGTATCTTTAGTTATTACTCAAAAGTCAAGATTCTTTTAATGTTCATCATGCCAAGTAATATCTTTAGACTTTTTCTCCTGTCATGATGTCTTAAACTCAAAATATTTTCAGTATTTATTATAATTTATTTTATCTTTTTCACAAATTCACATCATTCCCATATTAACACAATCCTTCTGCCAAGTCTATTTTATATCATTTCTGTGAGCAAATCATCTAAATCAACTTTTCTGTATAACACTGCACCCAAACACAATGTACAGTAAGCTTGTGAAATTTCACTCCATTATATCTTTATATGATTATATCCATTAAATCATTTGTAAATTGTTGACTGAATTAACCCCTTTATTCTATTGAAGATCAGGTATACCAATATAGAATTTATATATTATAAGAGCAAAAATCATACAAATTTATCTATACCACTTAGTCACATTTTAGTTATGACTTTCTATATTTTATTTTGGTCTTTGCATTAAGTATCTTTTGGATGCTTTTAATTTACATATACAGAAGAGTGAACTTCCCCCAAATCTGAATGACTCAAAGTTTCTTAATCTTCGTAACATAAAAATTTCCATGAAATATTATATTATATTATATATTATTTTATTTTATTTTATTGATTGATTGTGTATGTATGCCTTCTAACATGTGCATGATGTAATATAGTAAAGATAACAGTATAGGTTGAGAAAATAAGTTCTGTTCTTTGATCATAAAAAATTCTAGAAATAGAATTTGAGTCATCAAGCTTGAAAGCAAGTCAATTTACTTGCTGAGCCATCTTATAATCCCAGGTAGCAAGTAATTGTATCCAATGACTCGGTATTTTGATGGAAGTTTAATGAGGATGACTTTTTCCAAATTCCTGTTGAGGTGACAGTGTGATTATGAGATTGTGGCTCTGTACCTATGGCTAAGACATTTGGAATAAGTCTTGTCTTTCCTCAGAATCATTATATTGAATACCTCTGTGCTTTACATGATTATCCCCCTCTAGTATATTCACTGTATCTAACTTCTGAGTCTTTCAATTTAAAATAATTTGTACAGTACTTCTGGTCCTCATGGTAATCATAACCGGACATTGCAATGGCTCTTTAACCTAGTCTAAGATGTAATCTCTCCCTTATTCTATTAGATAAGAATAAATCAGCTGGACAGTGTTGGCACATGCCTTTAATCCCAGCACTTGGGACACAGAGGCAGAAAGAATTCTGAGTCTGAGGCCAGCCTGGTCTACAGAGTGAGTTCCAAGACAGCCAAGACAACACAGAGAAACTCTGTCTGAAAAATAAAAAAAAAATTAAATAAATTATATGATCAATCCAATGTTAATGGAAGATAATGACTTCTGAACTGGTGACTATATAGTAGAACCTTTCATTGGAGAAGGATTGAGAAGCTAGATATCAATGACATCAATGTCTACTTTCAAAAGAATTTTCATTATATTTGTACTGCCTTAGAATTTATTTGTTTGCTCAGTTGATATTCTTCATCTGAGAAAAAGTGTTGTGTTATGTATTTCAATAATTTTCCTATAATATATTTGGGAATCAATAGTGGACTCATTTAGAAAATAAAAATTATTGGTTTATCGTATGGTTTTTGTTTATTTTGCTTTGAGTCTATGGCATGTGTAGTCTGATTTCCAGTTAAACCTGATAAATATCATAGTCAATGGCAACAAGAAGCACTCATGATTTATTTTTTGACAAAGATATGATAATACAAATATCTCCAAGTGCTTTTTTTTATTTCTGCAAATCAATTATTGTTATCATACTCAGTAAGACTTTTTTTATTTTAAAATTGTTAAAAGCATTTGATATTATTACATGTCACAAAAAAATGTTTCTATCAAATCAACATTAGACAAACTCATATCCTAACAGAGACAAAGTCACTTCCCTCTATAAAAGTTTTCAGTATTGAAAACATAATCTTACAGTATATAAACTTAGTGTAATCACTATTAATAACAACTTATTTGCAATAGTAGAAAAACTCTATGTTAGAATGGGATTATAATTATTTTGGTACTATTGGTCAGTAAAGTATACTTATACTTATCATCATTGTATATCTTCTGTATTTATTAGGAATAATTTCATGTAGATTCTTGGATTTTCTTGAACTGTACAGTTTATATTTTATATATCTTTTACATTTTTATTATTCTCCATAATTTATTTTGCTTTAAAATGTGCTGATTTTTTGGCTGGGGAAAGTCTAAGAAGATAAATGAAGTTTTTACTGCACAGGAGTAAGGACCTGGATTCGGGTTTCCATAAACCATGTCAAAGCTGGTTTCAAGGAAAGTACTATTTCCAAGAGGGTAAAGGTACTTACCATGTAGGCCTAGTGACTAGAGTTTGACTTCTGGAACTGATATAATATAAAAGATGAGAACTAAATCCATGAAATTATCATCTGACCATTTTCAATGCACAAAAAACAGAATACATTTTCTGAAGCTTGATATAATAGTAATCCTGTAAATAACTCCAGTGTTAGACATGGGGGAGATAAGCAGAGCCTATCTCTTTTGATGTCTGCTTAACTAAGTCAGTGATTCCCAGATTCATGTAGATAATTTGTCTCAAAAGATGATGAAGAACAGTATAGGTAGACATTCTGACATTGATTTCAGACTGTCATGTGTGAGCTTGTTTGTGACCACACACACACACACGCACACACACACACACACACACACACACACACACACGCACACATGCACACACACACACAGGCACATATATACATATATACAAGCACATACATATATCACAAAGAATGAATAAGTTAATTAATAACAATATATTTATTGTTGAAGATAACTTTATTTTACCACATTAATTAGAAGCCAATCTGTGTTGAAAATTTTCAGATTGAAATATTGAGAAATAGTCAGTCTTTGTTATTGCTAAGCTATAAAATTTTGTTGTGAACAATAGCTTAAATGAATAGACAAAAATGAGAGACAGCTAATCATATTTTAGCAATTACTATGTGATTGCCATGTACACTAAGAAACCAGCTGATCCTTACACCATTTAAGTGAACAGAAAGTGGGTTTGAGTTAAATCAAATATGTGTTCCCTAGGCAAACATATATTTTTTACATTTCTCCTTATTAATACTGTCATTTAATTTGTGATAATAATACTTTTAATATTTTTTACATACTTGAATTGTTTTTAAATTGTATTTATTTCTTCTGCTAATTTAACAAATTCTCTCTAAAGTTCTATAGAGCAGGCTGCAAGTCAGATAGCTGGTGAGTTATACCATAGAACATACTAACCCAAGAAGTGAGGACTAATAAAAAGTTGAGGTAATAGAAGTACTTACAAGAGGTTGAAGACCTGAAAGAGATACCACAAGCTTGCTCCATTAATCTGAATAAATCTTTTTTCTCTAAACTATGTTATTTTGTTCCAATTGATTCAGAAAAAGGGAAGCTGTACTCAAAGGGTTAGCTGGAAGAAGAGGGAGAACTACACTCTTTCATTTCCCTTTATCTATTAGTATGGATGTTATAGGAATTACTTTGTTTCTTGTTTTAATTCCTTGGATTTCTTTAGTCTAATGAAACATTTAGCATTTATATGTAAATATTTAATCCAGAAGTCTAATGTGCAATTCTGAGCTCAAATATTTATGTCTTTGGTTTTGTTTTTTTTTTGATAACTTTTATTAGATATTTTCTTTATTTACATGTCATATGGTTTCTCCTTTCCCAGTTTCCCCTCAAACAAACAATCAAACAAAAGCAGATCAACCCCCCCAAAAAAAACAAGAACAAACCCCTGTTGCCTCCCCCCTCCCCCTGCTTGCCACTCCACCTTCTCCCACTTATTGGCCCTGGCATTCCCCTACACTGGGGCACAGAACCTTCACACGGCCAAGGGCCTCTCCTCCCATTAATGCTCGACTTTGCAATCCTCTACTATACATATGCTGCCAGAACAATCAGTCCCACTATGTGTACTCCTTGGTTGGTGGTTTAGTCCCTGGGAAATATGAGGGTACTAGTTAGTTCATATTGTTGTTCGTGCTAAGGGGCTGCAAACCCTTCAGCTCCTTGGGTCATTTCTCTAGCACCTTCATTGGGGACCCTATATTCAGTCCAATGGATGGCTGTGAGCCATCTATTAGTCAGGTACTGTCAGAGACTCTCAGGATATAGCTATATCAGGCTGGCTTGTCCTTCCTCCAATCTCTGCTCCATAATTAGTCTCTGCAAGTGCTTCTGTGGGTATTTTGTTCCCCCTTTTAAGAAGGAATGAAATGTCCACATTTTGGTCTTCCTTCCTCTTGAGTTTCTTGTGCTTTGTAGGTTGTTCTGGGCTAATAACCACTTATCAGTGCAATTTGGAGCTCAAATATTTATGTCTTTGTATACCATAGTATGATAGAAAATCTATCACATTAGTAAATTGTTCCAAAATTGTCAAAACATAAAAATCATAAATATTATGATAAATATGTGAATATAATTCTAATACTTATAACTTTAGGATATTTTAAAATGAAATTGTGAATTAATTTTATAGATCAATTGCTGAATATTTCAATATTTTAGCATAATTACAAACTATAATTATATTGATTTCAAAAGTTGAGGATATATAAAATAGGTAACTTACTCTGAAAATAAAACTGGCATATTTTTACATAAATATAAGATTTCCATTTAATGGTTATTAGGGAAATGAAAACATCTATTTATCTTGACTTGGTTTATCATGTATCAAAAGCTGCTGCTAAGCATGTAGCCTAATGTGTCAGATGCCTGAGTACTGGGATTATCAGTGTATTTTACCGTGAAAGTGGTTTATTCCTTTTATGAGAGACAAGGTGTCTATGAGGTGTAGCAATGCTCTGTTCATGGGACAGTGAGTATATCATGACTGATCAGGAAATTCAGTGACTAGTGAAGTGACTACTTGCTGGTTGTGCCCCAGGTCTGGAGAGGCCTGAGTTTAGGGAAACCCTGGATAGTTAACCACACATACTAGAGAGAGACTTCATCATTTTAGGAAAGGTGCATGGCTATGAACTTACCTAGGGACTGTTGAGGTAAGAAGAGAAGTAGATTTGAAATGTTTAGTTCAGTTTCTCATTGTATGGGAAAAGCCTTGCTGACAGGCTCTTAAACCCTGGATATCTGTACTTTTGTTTGAGTCATTGGCCTCATGAAGATGACCTCTCAGCTGGTATTAGTTACAGTTCACTTTAGATTATTGAATAATACTATACTATTTTACAAATTTTTAACTGTTTTTTTACATTTCTTAGTGTTTTGTTCTGCTAGACAAAGTCTTATATAACTCATATAACCCTGTCTCTTGCCCTCCTTTCTTCCTGTCTTACAGTCTCTCTTATTCTTTTTCTTCCTTTTCCTCCTATTTTATGTTATTTACCTTCTCCTCTTCCTCTTTCTCCTCTTCTACTTCCTCCTCCTCATCTTCCTCCTCCTCCTTTTCTACTTCCACCTCCTCCTCATCTTCTACCTCCTCCTCCTCCTCCTCCTCCTCCTCCTCCTCCTCCTCCTCCTCCTACTCCTACTCCTTTGAAATAAAATCATACTTTGTATTTCAGGATGGTCTCAAATTTGCAAAGAACCTCGAAATTCTTGCTCCCAAGTGCTTTGATTACAGGCAAGTGCCAAATCTCTTCTCATTACTTGCAATTAAGTACATGTATAAATAGGAGAAACTTTAGCAACTTAAATTCCATAAGCTGTAAATTATGAAGTATTTACAGCATATGTGAGTTTTATTTAATTATTTTACTTCTAAGAAGATTTATAGAGCTTTTACATACTTTATTTGAAAAGGAATGATGTATTTAAATTGATAAAAAATGAGTTGTTTAACACAGAGTGCTCTCTCTCTCTCTCTGTCTGTCTCTGTGTCTCTCTCACACACTCACACACACATCCACACTCACTTGCCCAATAAATATTTTGACAAGTGGAGTGAGAAGTTTATGATTTCTTAAATGTTTATTCCACATATAGTAACTTCCTTAGGATGAGATTTTACCCCCATATCACTGATTGGTGTCCTAATATTGAAATAAAGTTTGTTTTACATATGATATATCTGTATCTTTCTTCATCATGAATAAATCTAACATCATGTATTTCCTGGATTATGAATAGGAATTGCAAGAGGTGGTACAGAAACACAGCAAAAATAAGAATAGTTAAAACAATGATTAAGTATTTGGCTTAACTTTAATTTATGAAAGTCTCATTTTCCAATATACCTAAAAATTATTTAACACTTTTTCTGTGTCCCTTTAAAATACATATCTCAGTTGAACTATTATTTATAGTGTGGAAATATTGTTATCATTGTAATACAAAACAATCTGAACAGCCTAATAGTGGAGGACTGTGTTCATCAATTATAATCAGTGTCTATTTGATTGCTCAAGCCATCTGTTTACTTATACTAATCCATTCCTAGATAAGAAAACACTGAAGACTCTTGATTTTAGTTGTTTACAATATGGGAATTTAGACATGTGATAAGGCAAATTTGTTGACATTCATCTGTTTATCTCAAAGGCTTGAAATAAGCTGAGTTTAAGAAAGCTTCCAGCAAAGAGTAAAAAGTCATACTATAAACCCCAGTAATGTTTGTTGCATGTTGTATTCCTGATTTTCCTAGGTAATGGCAGTAATAAATACTAAAATATACAATCATGCTCATTGCACATTAATAATATATGTTAAGCATAACATATTTTACATTTGTTTTTTCTTAGTTCAAAGACAATTACCAAAATTACACTTTGAACTTATTTATATTTTTTCTTTCTCCTCAAGATTCTGGGCTCATTGTCTCAGATGTTGTAATTAATTCAATTATGAAAGAGAAAACAAGATGTTAATTATGGGTTCATACTGTTGTATTGTAATCATCAGTACACTGAATTGGAAGAAAGAATCATTTAAAATGCAAATATATTTAGGCTCCAATAATTGAACTTTTATTTCTATTGCTTTATAACAAAATTTAATATAAATATTTGTGAAATACATATATATGTGTATATATACATATATATGTATATATACACACACACATATATATACTTCTTAGAGAGAAGACCCTGAAATACCAAATAAAATATTTTATTATCCAAGTTTGAGGACATGGTTCAATCAATTATGTGTTTGCCATGCATTCAAGAGGATCTGAGTTCAATGCCCAGCACTCACATACAAATTCAGACTAGTTAATTTTGGCATGGTAAGAAAGGGCAGCAAAATCCTTTGATCTTTCTACCTAGCTAGTGTAGCCAAGTAAGGAAGCTCCAGTTTCATTTAGAGATAACATTACAAAAATTAGAGGGGAGAATAATTTAGTGTAGAAGTTGGGCCTGGTTCTTCTTCCCAGCCCATGGTCCCAGATTTAAGATTCCGACTCAAAATATATTTACAAATACCTTGGATATATAGCTAGGCTTTACTCTGACTAAATCATAACTAAAATATCTAAATTATTTTAACCTACATTCTGCCTCATGGCTGGTTACCTGTGACTAGTTAACACTTATCCATCTCCTCATATCTTCCAATATTGATCTTTCTGTGCCTGGCTCTAGGCCAGAATACTTTCTCTCCTGGATGTCCCACATTCTACTTCCTGTCCATGCCATAGGATGTCAGACTTATTACTGATAAGTGTAACATCTGTACAGACATAAGATAGTCTCTCCACTTTGAAGAAAAAAAATAGAAAAGCATCATGAACTACTATCCTACATACAAATGTAAGGGCAAGGCACACACACAAGGCACAGATGTTCAGATACCTGGATGTAACATGCATACACACACTCACGTACATGCATGCACACACACACACAATTCATGAAAAATTTGTTAGTCTAATCAGTTCATCATACCCACTTACAGGATAGGGAGAGCTAAGTAACCAATACATTTCCAGAGAATATGTTGGTAACTATACCATCAGTAAGTTTCATTTTGTCAATTTATTACCTCTTATACATGCTGTTTTAACTTTGGCTGGAAGGAGTAAACCCATGAAGATGGTATGGGGGACTTATTAGAGTATCATTAGTCTGTGGCATTCTTGAGCCCTCTAGAATTTTTCCCCGAGAAAATGTTAATAGGTACCATTCCTTTGGGGAAA
>JADRCD010202519.1:0-23844 GCA_019843815.1 Montemys delectorum | reverse complement strand
TTTTTTTTTTTTTTTTTTTAAGATTTATTTATTTTATTTGTTAGCTGTCTTCAGACACACCAGAAGAGGGCAATAGATCTTATTACAGATGGTTGTGAACCACCATGTGGTTGCTGGGACTTGAACTCAGGACCTCTGGAAGAGCAGCCGGTGCTCTTAACCACTAAGCCATCTCTCCTGAATCCTTTAGTCTAGGGCTAAGGCCTCTTGGGGTCCACCTGCCCCCATCTACATTAGCATGTCAATTTTTGCAAACTCCCTGGTCCCCTGCCTCTTAAAGTCTTTATGCTCCCTCTTCCACAATGTTTCCTGAGGTGCAGGATTTGTGGAGGTGTCCACTGGGCCTAGGCACAACTCTGCATTTTGTTTGGTTTAGCTTTCTGGAGTGGCTGCTGTTGCATCAAGAAGTGTCCTTCGTGAGGGGTGAGACCTGCAGGGTAACAAATATTTAGAATATAATTAGGGATTGTTCTGGCTGAGGAGAGTGGTGGTTGTAGGTTCTTTTCCAAGGGCCATGACTTCGCTGGTTAGTTGGCTGGGTTTCCAGTACCAGGCATGATTTTGTTCTTTTTGAGACATTCTAAAGTCCAGTTAAAGAGCTCTTGGTTACCACGGAGATGTGTGTCACTACTGTACCCTTTGGGTATCATGCCATGCTGGTCCTTGTTGTGGTTCATAGGTATCAGCCTGGATAGGGCTGTTGGAACCTTGCACGGTACCATGAAACACACATATTTTGTACAGGGCATGATGGTCAAGCTCAGGTGATCAAGCTTGCAGAGCAAGCATTCTTTTTTTTTTTTTTTTTTTTAAGATTTATTTATTTATTTATTTATTTATTTTATGTATGTGAGTACACTGTAGATGTACAGATGGTTGTGAGCCTTCATGTAGTTGTTGTTGTTCTTGTTGTTGTTTTGAGGCAGTGTAGTCCTGCCTGTCCTGGCACTCACTATGTAGAGCAGGTTGGCCTTGAACTCACTACCCACTCTGCTTCCCAAGTGCTGGAATTAAAGGTGTGTGCCACCACATCTGACTCCACTTTGTCTTTTGAGATCAGGTCTCTTATTGGGGTGTGGGGCTTGCCAATTAGGCTCATTGGTCAGAGAACTCAAGACACTTGGCTTTCTGCCTCACCTGGATTTCTACATGGATGCTAGGGATGGAACTCAGGTTTTTATGATGAGCACTTTACCCACTACGCTTCCTCTCCCATTACACCCTTGTTCTAACTAATCAGTTAAGATTTTTTTCCAGGGGCTAAGAAGATAGCTCACGTGTTAAAGTGCTTAACATCCAAGTATGGAGTTTGTATCCTAAGAAATTCATATAAACATTGGGTGGGTATAGTGGGTTTCCTCTCTTTCTAGCCTCAGAGCATGGGGACATGTGTGTTACACAGTAAGCTGTCAGCTCTGGGTTTAACTGAGAGACCCTGCCTCAGTGAATAAGGTCAAAGAGCAACAGAGGATAATTTATGATTCCACGTACACACGTGCACATATTGAAATGAACCCACACATGTGAGAAAAAATGCATGCACACACATGCCCACTGTGTTACAGCTCAGAGGGAAAGGTATCCTGGCAATTAGGAGCCAGGATTTTCATAGTCACCCTGCACGACAAACCTCAAACAAGAAATTTATTGAAAAAGACACAGGAGGGTGGGTGGCTTGCTCTGCTAGGGTGAGAAGCAGTGTGAACAAGACAGGAGACAGGCTTCTTTCTAAGAGGGAGTAAGAGTTTTCCAGAATGGCCTGTGATTGGTGGAAATTTTGTGGTCTGATCTTGGGGCAAGCTCAGGAATTGATGAGATTCTTTATTTTTTTATCCTTCTTTTTTTAAAAGTTTTTAAAAAAAGATTTATTTATTTATGTGAGTACACTGTAGCTGTACAGATAGTTGTGAGCCTTCATGTGGGAATTGAATTTTTTAGAACCTCTGCTCACTCTGGTCAACCCCGGTCAATCCCACTCGCTCCAGTCGGCCCTGCTTGCTCCAGTCGGCCAACTCTGGTCAACTCTGCTTGCTCAGTCCCTGCTTGCTCCTGCCCAAAGATTTATTTATTATTATACATAAGTACACCATAGCTGACTTCAGATGTGCCAGAAGAGGGCATCAGATCTCATTACGGGTGGTTGTGAGCCACCACGTGGTTGCTGGGATCCGAACTCAGGACCTTTAGAAGAGCAGTCAGTGCTCTTACCCGCCGAGCCATATCCCTAGTCCCCTTTTAAAAGTTTTTTTAAAAGTATTATTTATTGCTAGGCAGTGGTGGTGCATGTCTTTAATCCCAGCACTTAGGAGGCAGAGGCAGGTGGATTTCTGAGTTCCAGGACAGCCCAGGCTACACAGAGAAATCCTGTCTCAAAAACAAAACAAACCAACCAACCAAACAAAAAAGTATTATTTATTTATTTTATGTATTTGAGTATACTGTAGCTATCTTCAAACACACCAGAAGAGGGCACTGGATCCCATTACAGATGTTTGTGAGCCACATGCACCAAATTGAGGAACCAATGAGTTCTACTGGGGTTACTTATAGAAATAGGGGTGAGGAGTTACTGACATAGGCAGAAATGACTCAAACAAAGCTTCATCAAAACACACCCCTCCTGGTTCAAGAGAGCTGAAACCCAGGAGTACACTGGACACCCTGCAGGCAGCTAAACAAGTTGGAGAATGTCTCTTCCAGAAGGCTTGGCTGGCCTGTGCCTCACTTGCTTAGCTAAATTTGAATGTTTGAAGCAGTTTTTCCTGCTTAGATACCTTTGGGGATAGAGTGGCAGGGTGGATCTGATCAGCTTCAGGGTCTTTTTTTTTTTTTCGTTTTTCTAGACAGGGTTTCTCTGTGTAGCCCTGGCTGTCTTGGAACTCACTCTGTAGACCAGGTTGGCCTCGAACTCAGAAATCTGCCTGCCTCTGCCTCCCAAGTGCTGGGATTAAAGGTGTGCACCACCACCGCCAGGCCAGTTTCAGGGTCTTTCAGAAGCTTTTCAATTCTTTACTTCCTGAGCCCAATGAATTTCCTAATGTGTTTCACCTCCCCTCAGCACATCTTGTTGTTTCACCTCCCTGTAAGTTGTATCTTAATAGCTTTCATCTAAGATGACTTTAAACTCAGAAGGAACTGCCACAAAAGGTGTCACTATGTAACCCTGGCTGGCTATGAGCTAGTTATGTAGCACAAACTCCCTCAAACTTTATCACACTGTTTCAGCCCTGTGCTGGGACTACAGATGTATAGCACCATGCCTAGCTGTTAGAATTCTTTTATTAAAAAATAATCACTTAAAATTTATTTATTTTAACTTTGTATATGCGTGTTTGCTTTTAATTTTGTGTACCATAAGTGGGCCTGGTGCCAGTGAAGGCCAGAAGAAGGCCTCAGAAGGTATTCAACCCCAGTCCTCTGTAAGAGCGGCAAGTAATCTTAACCACGGAGCTATCTCTACAACTCCCGTGGGAATGCTTACCTCTTTTTCTCTCTACTTTCCAACAGACTCTCAGACGGAAAGGAAGAAGTCAAACCATATGAAGTCCAAGGTGGAGAACCCCAGCAGCACAAGCATGAGGAATGCTACCCTAGGTCATTCCAGGTAAGGAGTCTTGATCATGGGGCCTTCCTCCACCGATT
Organism: Montemys delectorum; assembly: GCA_019843815.1. Lineage (NCBI taxonomy): Eukaryota > Metazoa > Chordata > Mammalia > Rodentia > Muridae > Montemys > Montemys delectorum. The sequence continues at coordinate 20,202 of JADRCD010202519.1, read as the reverse complement.
GCTTTGCGGACAGGGATTTACTCTTAGGAGCAGGGCCCTTACGCAGGGCTGTGGTCATGCCCTGAACTTCTAGGTGGCTGTTCACTCATTGACCTGGTGTAGAGAGCATTAATAAATCAAATGTGAGACACCATGCAGGCAGACCAAGAGCTGATCAACTATGAGCAAACAGAAAGTGTCTTCTCATACCACTTACTATTTTTTTTAAGATTTAAGTTATTTTTTATTAGATATTTTCTTTATTTACATGTCATATGATTTCTCCTTTCGAAGTTTCCCCTCCAAAAAAAACAAACCACCCACAAACGCTACCCCACCCTTTTACTATCCCCTCCCTTGCTCGCCACTCCACCCTCTTACAATCCCCCCAACTCTCGCCACCCTGCCCTCTTACTATCCCCCACTCTGCTCGCCACCCCGCCCTCTTACTATCCCCTCCCCCACTCGCTGGCCCAGACTCCCTATGCAGCCAAGGATGGCCCTGAACTTCTCATTTCCTATCTTTACCACCCAAGCGCTGTGGTCACAGGCCTGGGCTACCATGCTGGTTTATGCATGGGGGTGGAACAGCATGCTAGTCAAGCACTCTACCAGCTGAGCCACACTCTTAGCCTCTCCTTTCTCCCTCTTATTTCTTTCTCTCTTCCTTCCTTCCTCTCTCTCTCTCCTTCCCTCCTATCCCTCTTTTTCTTTCTGCAATAACAGGACTTGAACCTAAGACCTTGTGAAAGTAGGCTAGCACTCTACTGCTGACCTACATCCCCAGCCTTTTTATAATTTGTATTTTTGAGGCAAGGTCTCAATAAGTTGCCCACTTTGGCCTTGAATAAACTCCGTAGCTGTGGCTGGATCTTTAGCTCCTTCTACCTCAACTTCTAAAATACCTAGAGTTATAGGCACATGCCAACATGCTTGGCTTCAATGTAACACACACACACTCACACATCCATATATTTAGTGTGTGTGCATCTGTGTGTGAATGCGTGAGTGTGTGCCACCGTGAGCAAGTGGAGGTTAGAGGAGACTTTTGGGACTTGCTTCCTTCTTCTCAGTCTATGGGTCCCAATGATCAACCATCTGACACCATCTATGTGCACATTACATGCCATTCCAGGGGTCCAGCCATATGAAATGGATCCACTGAACACTCAAACTCACAGAGCCCCAGTTTTCCCGTTTGCAGAAGGGGAACAGAACTAGCATTGTTTATTTCACAGGATGGTGATGATGTCCAGAAAGACCAACAATTAAGTTAATTCCTCAGAGTAAGCACCAGCTGGAGGACTGGAGGAGTCTGCTGAAGTGCTGTCTTCTAGGCACGACAGTGCCAACGAACTCATTGAAGTTCCAGTTTCCTGTACAAGACTGGACCCACCAATGTCTCAGCATGTATGAGGAAGGACCTACTACGCTAGAAGCCCTACCATTTGCCGAAGACCTATTGGCTATTGATGATTGCTGGGGGAAGGGAGTCTTTTTTTTTTTTCTTTCTTTTTCTGAAGGGTGGCTTGAGTAAATTGTCCATAATCCAGTGTATAATTCCCCACCTGTGCTCAGGCAAGCAAGCCTAATGAAGTGCAATGGCCATGTACAAAAGAACAAAAAAGGTATGAATAACATGGTAGGAGGGGGTTGCTAGGCAGAAGGCGTTTACAGGAGAGAGGACCAGGAGGATGGTGAGTGTGTGAAAATGCTCAAAATGCATACATATGTGAAATGGTCAAAGAATTAAAAAAATAAATATTTAAAAAGCTATTAAAGAGTAATTACTGACAGTGATGTCTGGTGCGTAGTGAGCCTATACTTCTCACCTACCTGCTATAAATCAAGGTTCCAGCGAGTCCCACCACCCCCATATTTAGCCATCTTTGCTAAGTCATCCTCTCTCAACACTCCAGGAAGCACTGTCCTTATATTTCTTGATTATTCTCTAGGATGTTACAAAGGCTATGGATGATCTAGGATTGGTGTTGATCAAGGAGTCTAAGGTAGGATAATCACATGCTTGAGGCCAGCCTGGGCTACAGTGCAAGTTTGAGGCTAACCTGGGATACAAAGCAAGACCCTGTCTAAAACAAAAAGAAAAAGAAAGAAAAAAGAAAACAAACAAGCAAAAACTAAACCAAAACGGGACTGAGGAGATGATTTGGGGATAAAGAGTTTGCAACGCAAGTATGTGAGGGTATAAGTGTGTTTGTAATCCCAGAACTCCTGCAGGAAGATGGTAGAAACAGGAGAACCCCTGGAAGCATCAGTGACAAGAGACCCTGCTTCAAGCAAGGTGCAAGGTGAAGGTTGATATCTGAGTTTATCTTGTGACCTCCGTGTACATCCTGGAGGGAGGCGCCTTAAGATTCAGAAAGTTAGTGGCTCACAAGTGTCAGGATGTCCCTGAAACTTACCATATGAGCGAGGTTTTTAAAAAAACAAAAACCTGCAAAGGTTTTACAAGCAGCAGTGAGTACTGCTAGGAGAAGAGACAGCCAGAATAGATGCTTTTGTGAGTAGGCACTTAGGCCAAGGTGGGCTTTCGGTGTTGCAGCTGTCATACACGCTCCTGTAAGTAACCCCAGTAAACTTACTGGTTTGTCAGGACCGACTTAGGTGGTGGTGGTGTTAACTCTGATCTGTGGTGAGTAGGCACGTGTTCACAACTTCTTAGGAAAAGTGTCACGGAACGGGGATGCACGATCTTCCGGGCACACAGATGTGTTTGGCAATCTGGAAACTCTTTGAACTTCACAGCTAAATATTTTTATGGCAGCATTTCCACACAGCATGATTGATTATTAACTTCACCTTCAACCCTTCTGCCCTGCTTGGATCTTGAGGAGTGGAACAGAATTCTAATCAAATGGTTCACTTTCCCTTGTGACTGGCCTTGACACACTCAGGAAACTGTGCCCTGCAGGAAACCCAAGGTCTTTGAAGCTTTGTGGTAGGATTTGGGGCCAAAGATCAACTGTAAGAACAAAAGGTGCTGCTAGGGGCCAGGAACGTGGTTCATCTAACGGAGTTATTGTCTAGTACTCAACAAGGCCCTGGGTTTCATCTCTAGCCCTGCATAAACAGGGTCATCCAGCACTGAGGAGGTGAAGGTAGGTAGACCAGAAGTTCAAGGTCCTCTTTAACTATACTGCCTTTTTTTTTTTTTTTTTTAAAGCTTTTATGATTCTGTGTGAATTTCCTATCAGGTACCACAATCCCACTCATCTCTCCATCCCTTTGTATCTGGCCTTGCAACCTCCTTCTCAAAAGAAACAAACAAACAACAAACAGCCAGAAAATGTCTTAGAAATGTCTGTAGAAGCTGTAGTGGGACACCCTGTGTCGTACAGTCTACCTTTTTATCCACACAACTTTACTTGCAAATGATCAATGCAATGAGCTATTGGGCTGCTCTGAAGCTTCTAGCTTTTGCTACACTATCAATTCTGGATCCTCACAGGGACTCTTTCCAGATATCCTGATGTTGTCCCATGTCATGGAGATCCCGTAGCTTTGGATCTGCAGGACCATCTCCTTCACATGCTCTAGCAGTGCATAGATGGGGTAGATATTGGGGTGAGCCTTCTCATAGCCTTGGATCTGGGTCTAGGTGGTAGCTAAGTTAGTCAGCTTGCCAACTTCTCTGCACCCACAACACCATGGTGAGCTCTCTAGCGCTGCTCTAATTAGTTCAATCAATGCTGCAGCTGACATGGGCCAGAGCCAGCTCTCCTGCTCTCATGTCCATTGGGCTGGCTCACCCATGCCCTTGCCACCAGGGCCACCTCTACTGTGCTGCTCAGGTGAGATGCAGGGTCTGCTCTCCTGAGTACTACAGCTGGTGAGGGGCAGGCCAGCTCCCCCACTCTCATGACCCCAGGGCCAGCTATTCTGCCTGCCAAAGGTAGTGAGGGGGGATGTCTCCTTTATCTGTGGCAGTCACTGTATGACAGATGACATGTGGGACCCTACTTTCCCAAGAGCTACAGCCAGCGAGGGGGGCGGGGCAGCTCTGCATCGCCCTTGGCAGCAGCCCAGACCAGGGACATCTGTGTGGCCTTTGGTGTTAAAATGGACATCTACATAGACGTCTGCTGCTGTATATCCATGGACCTCAGAGGCAGCATGGGCCAGGATTTCAACATGGCCTCATGTGGCATTGCAGACTACTCATACCAAGCTGTTCTTCTCCATCCTCTGGAGTCCAGATCATCCTCTCTTCATAGTACTCAAACTATTCTGTTTCTTTCTCTCTAGTCTCCTCACCCAATACTTGCACATCATATTGGCTCACAATGCAGTAGGCCACATGGTGGGTGAGACCTCTGGGGTCTTTAGATTTTGTCCAACCCAAAGATTCCAAAAGAAATAAATCTTTGGTCAAAGTCAAACATAGCAGAGAAAAACTGCAATTCAACATGGAGTCCTCTAGTCTTATGGTTGACCCTCCACCACAGCCAACCAGAGGGACTAGCCAACGGTGAGAAGTAAACACAGCAGGACGTGTAAGTCAGTTGTGGGTCTCCATTCTGCAGGTATTGCTTTTGCCTGGGCTAGCGTGCAGCTCTGGGAGTCACAGTGACTCATGCAGTGGTCGGTTTTCTCAAAGGAAGAGGGCGTAGGCCCACCAGCACTAGTGTTTGCTATTGGTGGACAGTGTGATATACCATTTCCCAAAGGGCAAGAATAGCAATCGCCTTTGTGTTCCCACATCTGCCTTACTTCATAGCACACAAACCGCTCAGCTTCTCTTCACCTTCCATGTTCCCATCATCTATTTGCAGGCTTCTTTGTCTCCCATCTACTTACTCTACCACCTACTTCCTGCAATGTAGCCTCCCCGACCCCTGAAATCTGGGGGAGGACTGCAGTGTTGGTAGTTGATATCATGGTACTTCCCTGTGCTTTGGGTCCTGTGGGAACTGGACCAACTATAAAGTTTTTTGTTGTTGTTGTTTTGGATTTTTGGGGAATGTGTGGGTTTAATTTTTTGTTTGGTTGCCTTTTTGTTGTTGTTGTTGTTCTTGGGCTAGAATCCAAGCTTTGTGCACCCTAAAGTGATCTTAGATCACTTTATCATTGAGCCATTCCCAGCCCTCAGTTCAAATCTGTTTTTTTTTTTTTTTTCTTTTTATTGAGAGAGAGTCTCATGTATCTCAGGCTGGCCTTATACTCACTGTGGAGTTGAGGATGATGTTGAATTTCTGATCCTCTTACCTCCACTTCCTGAGTGCCAAGATTGTATTTCTGCACTACCATGCTCAGTTTATACAGTACTGGGGATGGAACCATCATTCCTGCCCCTGGTGTGTTTTACCTGTGTGTGTGTGTGTGTGTGTGTGTGTGTGTGTGTGTGTGTGTATACACTGTGGGGGCTGCTCTTCAGGACATTATCTACCTTTTTTGTTTGTTTCTTTTAAAAAATATACTTTATTAATTCTTTGAGAATTCCATACAAATAAACAACGTATTTTGATCATGTTCACTACCCACTCTTCCCTTTGATTCCTCCAAGACTCACCCTCTCGACCACCCACCTCAACATCTTCTCATTTTCCTGTTTTTAAAATTCTATTTCCTGAGTTTCTTTGTTATCAAGAATAACAAAGAATTTTAAAAAATGTGGCAAGGAATTTTGGCACAGATCTTTAATCTTAGCATTCAGAGGGCAGAGACAGATAGGCATACCTTTATGACTGTAAGGTCCATCTGGTCTACATATCAAGTTCCAGGCCTTCCAGGGCTGCATGATGAGACTCTGTCTCAAAAGCAAACAACAAACAAACAAACAACACAACACAACAACAACAACAACAACAACAACAACAACAAACCACTATTGCTGGTGGCAGTGGCATATGCTTTTAATCCTAGCAAAGGCAGAGGCAGAGGCAGAGGGATCTCTATGAGTTTGAGGCTGGCCTGGTCTCTATACAGAGTTCTAGAGCAGCAAGGGATACACAGAGAAACCTTGTATCAAAAAAAAAAAAACTAAATTTTAAAGTGTGTGTGTGTGTGTATGTGTGTGCCTCAACATACCTAGAGAAGTCAGAGGACAATTTTCAGGAGTCAGTTCTGTCCTTTCACTATGAGGGTCCTGGAGCTCGAACTCAGGTCATCAAATTAGATGGCAAGTGCTTCTCCCTGCCCCATTTGACCAGCCACCCCTCCCCATTCCTGATTCATATTGATCTGGAGCTTCTCATTTGGCCCAGGGATCACTAATCAGGTTAGAGTGTCTGGTCACTGAACTCCAGGGATCTGCCTGTGTCTGTCTCCTCAGTGCAAGGATTGTAGCTGCATGCCATCATGTCTTGTGTTTTACTTAATTTTTAAAGTGTGGGTTCTAGGGATCAAACTCAGTTCCTCATGCTTGTCTGGCAAGCACAATTGAGCTATCTCTCTGGCTCCTACATTTTATTTTTGAAACAGTGATTCACTGTGCATAGGCCAGCCTTCATCTTGAGATCCTCCAGTCTCATGTTCCTGTCATGTATTTTACTGGGAAATGCACAGGAAATGTTTGGGCTGAATCACATAAGGATCTATGAGCTAGCCTTCATAACAGATGGCTCCTGAGGGGCTTACCCCTGTAAAGTTGGATGTGGCCTGACATTGGACCACTGCTTCCTCACTCTGTCCAGGAAATGTAGTGCTGGATTTATCCTGGGGATTTGTGCATTCTAGACAAGCACTCTACAACTGAGTTGCACCCACTGCTCTCTGTCCAAACCTGTTTATTTGTTCATTGTTGTTGTGGGATGGTAGTGGTGGGTGTGTATAGTTTAGAACAAAACTTAGGGAATGGGTCTGCAGTAGTAAGTTTGGGCTACATATATTGCTTTCACTCCCTGCAGGTCGTATGCATGTACCCACTTAGAAGGTATTTGGAGTCTCAAATGGAAAGCACACACACACACACATGCTAGTTAATTTTAAAATGTCTTGGCTACATAGTGCACAAAACTATCCTCCAATACCCAGCTAAGGTCCAAATATATATTTTTAAAGATGTGTTTGTTTGTTTGTTTGTTTATTTATTTAATGTAAGTACACTATAGCTGTTTTCATATATCCCAGAAGAGGGTATCAGATCTTATTATTGATGGTCATGAGCCACCATGTGGTTGCTGGAATTTGAACTCAGGACCTTTGGAAGAGCAGTCAGTGTTCTGAATCCCTGAGCCATCTCTCCAGTCCCTAAGGTCCAAATCTTAATCGCAGTGTCTGTGTTGAATTTTTCTTTGGTTGTCTGTAAAATGGGGGTCGTTGTGCTTGCTATGTCCAAATTCTAAGGGATAAGCAGGATCTAGATAATGGAAGAAGCTTTCCGCAGCCCTAATGAGATGCCCAGAGGTCACTGTGTCAGACCTGGAGCAAGGATAGAGCTCTGGGGACAGGCACTAGAAACCTGCGGGTAAGGATTTTGTTTCCATCAGTGTGTGGGAATTGTGCTGTTTTGAATGAGAATGAACCCCCAAAGACTCATGTGCTCAAAAAGTTGGTCCCCAGTTGGGAGAACTGTTTGGGAAGGATTAAGAGATAAGGCCTTGGTGGAGGAGGTGTGTCACTGGGGTCAGGCTTTGTGGTTTCAAAAGGATTTAGCCTTTCTGAGTGTGTTCACTGCTTCCTGTCTTCTCAGTAGTTCCTGCTGGCCTGACTTTGCTGTCAACACGGAGTCTATCTTCCTATTTTAGTAAGTGTTCTATTGTTGTGAAGACACACCATGACCACAACATTTAACTGGGGTTTGCTTACAGTTTCAGAAGTTTAGTCCATTCTCATCATGATGGCGAGCATGGTGGCACATAGGCAGACATGGTGCTGGAGAAGAGCTGAGAGTTCTATATGTAGAACTGCAGGCAGCAAGAAGAGAGTGCCACCAGGCCTGGCTTGGGCTTCTAAATCCTTCAAGCCCCTTCCCCTCCCCACTTGACATGTTTCCTCTAACAAGGCCACACCTACTCCAACAAGGCCATAACTCCTAATCCATTTCGAGTAGTTACACTTCCTGTTGACTAAACAGTCAAATATATGGGCCTACAGGGGCCACTCTTATCCAAACCACCATATCTCCCAAGCCATAAATGTCAGAAGGTTGAACCAAGCAGCTTGTTCTACAAAGCAAGTTCAGGCCAGCCAGGAATACAGAAGTGAGGTCCTAGTTAAAACAACAAATTCTTCTAAAAAGCAAAAGGAGCTAGGGATGTAACTCAGTGGTAGAATGCTAACCTAGCAACTCTAAGGTAAAATTGTGTGTTTGATTCCTGCCACCACCCAAATAACAGCATAGCAACATACATATACAGAAAACAAAACAAAACAAATGCTTTCTTTGTAGAGAACACCCTTGGTGGCTTGGAGTCAGGCTTCAGAATATAGAGTCAGGAGACGCACACATAATCGTCACCCCACCCTCACTCATTACAAAGGCTCTAGCTCATGTAGTATGAGATCTCAGCAAGCTCCCATACATCCCCATATATGGAAACCTCAGTTTCCGTAGAATACTGCTTTCCTTCAATAGACTTGCTGGGACCAAATAAACTAGTGCTTGAGAGAAGCACTCAAGCTGCTCCCAGAGTTTTTTTTTTTTTTTTTTTAAGACAGGGTTTTTCTGTGTAGCCCTGGCTGTCCTGGAACTCACTCTGTAGACCAGGCTGGCCTTGACCTCAGAAATCCACCTGCCTCTGCCTCCCAAGCGCTGGGATCAAAGGCGTGCGCCACCACTGCCCAGCAAATGACAGTTCAGACAGCTGGGAGCCATTAGGCAGGAGCTGGGATTCGAACCAGGGTCCTTTGGATCCACGGTCAGTGATCTTAACCACTGAGCCACGGCTCTTATTGTGATGCATATTCCATGCCACTGAGCCAGAACCAGGCATGGTGATTGATTGCAGGTACAGCTGCCTGATCCTGGCCATGTTGCTTAACTTCTCTGAGCATCAGTTTATCAGACGGAGACTTTCCCGTGAATACTTGCCTAATCTCCAGAGTTTCAAACAGCAAACAAGTGAGTACCTGAGAAACCACACAGCCCTGAGAGGCTGCCACTGACAGCCTGGTTTGGGGTTGTGCCAAATGCACAGGAGTGTGAAAGTCTCTCTCCTAAGCCGGGAGATAAAGAGCATCATTGCTGAAGGCCAGGTACTCCTGGGGCTACAGAAGACCAACTTGGGTCCTCCATCTTCCCTAGGTAGGAGTCGTGTGTGTGTGTGTGTGTGTGTGTGTGTGTGCGCGCGCGCGCGCGCGTGTGTCTATAGGAAGTAACATCCACTTATTTAAGAACACAGAGGCAGATTTAACCCCATAGGCAATAAAGAAAACTTTATTGTTTTCTTGAGTTTCGAACCCTACCCCAGGCTCTAGGGAGGCTCCTGGTAGTCAAGCTGTGGGGGACAAGGCTTCTCATTTTGATTCTCTGAGGAATGAACCTCACACCCACCTTAGAGACCTACTCCCATGTCCCGCCAACACCCTTGGTGAATCATAGTACAGTCTAGAAGTTTAAACCTGAGGAAGACAAGGGACAGTGAACACCAGGGATCCCTTCTGCTGACCCTTGCTGTGGGGTGGAGGGATACATGCTGAGACTTCTAGTTGAGTCCAGGAGAAGTTGAGGAGTGTGTGTGTGTGTGGGTGGTCTCCCAGGCTTACACAGGCTAGGTTCATCTGAGGTCATAGTGTAATATTCCATTCTTCCTGAATTTTGAGGTTCAACTTGGTCAGTCATTCCCCCTTCCTCTCCCCCCACCCCCCCGCACCTCCTGGGATCAGTTCTACCCAATTCTAGAATCTTCACTTTCAGATGGCATGGGTGCTCCGGTACATTGAAGTTTCTCTCCTTTACAGCAGTTGTAATTGGACTGTTACAAGGCTTGGCTTGCTGACCCTGGTTGGCTCTGAGCTCCACTGCCTCCAGCTGGTATTTCCCCGGTCTTGGTCTCCCACGGCCTCGCTAAAGGGCACTGAGGCTATCCAGGTGATTAATTCACAAGAAATCTTGATTGTTGCCTCTGACAATGACGTAGCCGATATGGCCTTGCAGACTCTCAAGAGCTGGCCAAAATTCCAAGATATGCTTGATCTGGCCCAGGTGTGAGATGTACAGGGTCAAGGGTATTTCTATGTCAAGGGTGGCCAGGTTCACCTAGGGGAATGGAACTGTCAGGTGAGTTGTCAGAGACTGTGTAAATAAGGATGGAAGAGGGTAGGGAACTAAGTTCTCATGTATGCTTGGTTCTTGGCTTTGTCTAGCCATCTATCCACAAGGCCAAGGTCAGCTAAGGATGAGGACATAGCAGCAAAGGCTAACCCTGGTTCTTTGACGAAAAACAAACAAACAAACAAGCAACAACATGAGAGACTGAGGAGATGGCTCAACTAATCAAACACTTGATTTGCAAGCATGAAGATCTGAGTTCAGCTCCCATGTAAAAAGCTGAATGTGGTGACACATGCCTATTTTCACTGGAGGGGGAGACAGGAGTGTTCAAAGGGCTTGCTGGCTGGTAGTATAGTCAAATGGTAAGCTCTGGGTTTATCAAGAGACCCTGTCTCAAAAAATAAAGTAGAACAGGGCCCACAAGATGACTCAGCAGGTAAAGACCCTTGCTACACATACCTGAAGTCCTAAGTTTGATTCCCTGGAACCACATGGTGGCAAGAGAGAGAAAAATTAATCCCTACAAGCTGCTCACTGACTTCCACATCCGTGTTGTGTTTATGACTGTGTACATAGATACAATCACCACCACCCCCACCAAATAAAAGTAGAAAAAAAAAACAATGAAAAAAAAATTAAGACAGTGACGTTGACTTCTTGTTTTCAGATGTGGTGTATGTACATGAAAACATACATACATATACACAGAAGCACACACACACACACACACACACACACACACACACACATACACAGACAGACATTCACATACACCAAAACCAAAACAAATTTAAAAAAAAAGAGCAGTTAGGGGACCAAATGTTGGCCTTGAAGCTCCAGCAAGCAAGTCAGGCAGATAATATCAGGTTCCAGAACCCTAAGGTAATTGAGAGGCAGCCCAGCTGATTGGTGTTATAAGCAAGGATCTTTTTTTTTTTTTTTTAAATTCCCCCAAAAATATGTTTCCAAAAATTGCCAGAATCTCTGGAGACACAGAAAGTTATCCAGCTAGGACAGAAAGAGAGCAAGGAGAGGCCTCAGAAGAGCCTTCCGCTGGCTTCCATTGTACTTCCTGTATCTGGCTATCTTTGAGAGGACTCTGTGTGTAGATGACAAGCCCTTCTTTATCTGAACTCTTCTGAAGTGCCTTCATGGTTCTGGCAGCTGGACAGTACCCTCATTAAGCCAATGGGCTTCCACAGAAGGCCACCCCAGGTTGGGTGATGTGTCTAATTCTACAAAGGGTTATCTGTGTTTACTCCCCCCGCGGCCCCCCCCCCCCCACCGTGGGCCCTGGGGTCTGTTTCATTTCATTTATATGCTTGTGGAGTGATCTAGTGTTACATTTCCGAGAAAGCTATTTCAGTCCCTGCCCTTGCTTCAGGGAACGCTCTCTTTTCTGAGGAGCATGGCTCAGACGTATGCTCTTACTGACACCTCTTGGAAGCAGTGAGCATTACAGGCAAAAAAACGCTGCAACGTCCTCTCTCCATAGCATTCTGTGTCCATCCCAGGATCCTTGGCAACCACTCCACCCTCACTGAAGACCAAAGGCCAGCAGTGCAGCAACAAATAGCAGTAAATGTGGGATACTTTCAACATGGAAAGTTTTTTTTTTTTTTTAATAAAGGGAAAAACCAACTGAAGAAAACAGAAGATAAAGTGATCCATTCATATTAGTTAAACCCTCTCAGACCTTACATGCCCATCCCATTCTGGCTTTATTTCTCTCTGTTACATTGATCATACTTTTCACAAGTTATAAAGCATGTCATGTTTTACTTATAGATTTCCTTTTACCCCATTGGAGTATCATAAGGGCAGGGCCTTTTTTTTTTTCTTTGCATTTACTTTCTACACCACAGATTTCTCAGGATCTGTCTAGAAGGAGCTTTAACTGACACAGGAATGAGGTAAAGTGCCCAAAGGATATGTCCTCCAGGAAAGAGCTAGGCTGAGCAAGTATAGGAGATCCAGGTAGGCACTATGATATGAAGGAAAATTTGAGACATTTAATCTAATGATTGCCTGCTTCTCTCTTCCTTCTTTTGAGACAGGCTCATGTAACCTAGGCTAATCTCAAACTTACTCTAAAAAGCTGAGGATGCCTACTTTTATGCAGTGCTAGAGTTTGAACCCATGACCTTATGCATGCTAGGCAAGTAATTTACCAGCTAAGCTACATTCCTAGATCCAGAGTTTTTTCTTAAGGGATCACAGCCTCCTTCAGACACCTCAGACGATGTCTTAGTTGGCCCACCCAGTGTGGTCCCCATGGTACCTGATGGCCTCCATTGGTGCTTCCTCTTGGTCAGTCCTGAGAGTAAAGGCCATTGATCTTGCATTCATAGGAGGCTTCACGCCAGAGTGATTCTTCTTCATCTCGGTTGGCTGGAGAGCCAGTGCTGAACCCAAGGCTGGAGATGCAGTGTCTGATGGTATGGAAAGAACTTTCAGAATCAGGTCAGTAATACCTCCCCTACCATCTCCCATTCTGAGTGACAGGCACAGACACCTACATGCAAGTGTGTGTGTGTGTGTGTGTGTGTGTGTGTGTGTGTGTGTGTGTTGGCATGGCATTACGGATGTGTGTGTCCTTTGGTTTACCTGGGCATTGATGTGAACCAATTGGATGATGTACATGCAATGGTATAGATGAATGTACTTGTGTGTATCCAGAAACATGTCCATTTGGGAGCCTACATGCATATATGGAAGTTGATGTGCAGATACACATGCGCTTGCTGGCATGTACGAATCTCTATGAGTATGGTTGCCATGTGAGTATAGTTAGCTCTTCATGTGCACAAACAGAGTCAACCCTCTATCCACAGCTTCTGCATCCTTATATTCAATTGTCTATCAAAGGATTGAAGAAGGTTACAATGTTGTGACCTATTGTGTAGCTAGACCTGTCTTAGTTACCTTCCTATTGAACATTTAGAGAATTTTTCTTTGTTAATATTCCCTTAAAAAATAGTGAAACAATTACATATAAATTACATATAGTCATTTGTATTGTGTCAGGTATTATAAATTATGATTATTTATTTTCAAGATAGGGTCTCATGTAACCCAGGCTAACCTCAAACTTGCTGTGTGGCCTTAAATTTTTTTTTTTTTTTTTTTGGTTTTTCGAGACAAGGTTTCTCTGTGTAGCCTTGGCTGTCCTGGAAATCACTCTGTAGACCAGCCTCGAACTCAGAAATCTGACTGCCTCTGCCTCCAAGTTCTGGGATTAAAGGCGTGTGCCACCACTGCCTGGCAACCTTAAATTCTTGATCCTCTTGCTTGTATCTCCCAAGTGGCCTTTTATAGGCATGTAACAAGGCTGGTTTATGCAATGGGGGGATCAAACCAGGACTTTGTACATATTAGGGAAGTGTTCTACCCACTGAGTGACATCTTCAGCCTGATATTTAGGGTATATGGAGGGATGCGTGTAGGTCTTGTACAAATACCATGTCATTTTATAAAGGGAGCAGAAAATCCTTGCATTTGGGTATCCATGAGATAGAGGTAAGTTAATTGTATAGCAATTTTCTGGTGTTGACAAAACATTATGTCATTGAGGAAGGTTTCATAAAACACAGGAAATAAGCAACTCATAAGTTCCAGGAAGTTGCTAAAACTTACTAGATGCACAAGAGTCCTCCTGCCCCTGGTTATATAAGCAGTAAGGAATGCTGAGGAGACTTTCCATCTTTCAAGTTGCCTGCAAATCTTGCAGTGAGGTCCAGGATTCCAGGTTTCTGGAGTCATTACCCATGCTAGGTGGGCTTGCTTTCTTTCTTTCCTTCAAGATTTATTTATTTATAAATTTTATGCATATGAGTGTTCTGTCTATATGTATTCCTGCATATCAGAAGGGGGAATTAGATCCCATAGGATTACAGTTATACCTCTGGAAGATCAGCCAGTACTCTTAATTGATGATTCATCCCTCTAGCCCATGCGCTTTCATTAATGTAGCTGCCTTTGGGTCATCTATATTTCTGTAAATAACCTCTCACTCATATTCCTCCAAGTGATCCTAGTAAACTTGGTTTGCCACGTTAGGATTTAATGGTATTATTACTCTGATCTGTTGTTTGTTCCATTTTGGGGTGAGTAGATGTTTGTTCATATCTCCCAAGAATACTGTCAAATAAGAGGAGTATAGGAAGCAATCTTCCATGGATATGGAGGGAGAGGACTTTATTTCTGTGTATGAGGGTTCATGTGTGCTAATTTGGATCATGAATGGCTCATGAATATTTCCAGATTGTAGGCAAACACAAATCTGAATGCAAAATGGACTAATGGCCTGTGTCATTACTCATGCACATTGGCATTTATGAATGACTGGCTGTACTCAGGCTTGCTGGACAGGTATGAGTGTGTAGACAGTTTTGGACCAGGAGTGTGCACCGATACTGCCTGTATCCAGTTCTCTGCATTTGCACCTACATGCACAGGCAGATGGAGATTTGCTAGTGGATTCTGTGTGTCTATGAGTCCAATGTTCATGATAAAGGCATAAAGAATGTGCCCACTACACTCTTGCCCAGCCCACTTGAGCCTTTTACCCATGCCCAGTCCAGATGTAGCCTCGGCCCCAGTCACTATCACCGCAAACATGAGCAGACAGGCCGAGACCCAGCAGCCACCCGCCACCCCCGCCGCCCTCAAGACGGCAGGGACAAGAAGGTCATCACAAAGAAGGTTTTGGGAACAGTAAAATGGTTCAATGTAAGAAATAGTTACGGTTTCATCAGCAGGAAAGACACCAAAGAAGACATATTTGTATACCAGACTGCCATCAAGAAGAATAGCCCCAGGAAGTACCTTCGCAGTGTAGGAGATGGAGAGACTGTGGAATTTGATGTTGTTAAAGGAGAAAAGGGTGCAGAGGCAGCAAATGTTAAAGGCCCTGGTGGAGTTCCAGTTCCAGGCAGTAAATATGCAGCAGACCGTAACCATTATAGACGCTATCCACGTCGTAGGGGTCCTCCACGCAATTACCAGCAAAATTACCAGAATAGTGAGAGTGGGGAAAAGAACGAGGGATCGGAAAGCGCTCCTGAAGGCCAGGCCCAACATCGCTAGCCTTATCGCAGGTAAAGGTTCCCACCTTACTACATGCGGAGACCCTATGCGTGTTGACCACAGTATTCCAACCCCTGTGCAAGGAGAAGTGATGGAGGGTGCTGGAGAGCAAAGTAGACCAGTGAGACAGAATATGTATGGGGGTTACAGACCACGATTCCGCAGGGACCCTCCTCGCCAAAGACAGCCTAGAGAGGATGGCAAGGATGAAAAATCAAGGAGATGAGACCCAAGGTCAGCAGCCACCTCAACGTCCATATCGCCGCAACTTCAATTACCGACGCAGACGCCCAGAGAACCCTAAACCACAAGATGGCAGAAAGACAAAAGCAGCCGATCCAGCTGAGAATTCGTCCGCTCCCAAGGCTGAGCAGGGCAGGGCTGAGTAAATGCAGGCTTACCATCTCTACCATCATCCGATTTGGTCATCCAACAAGAAGAAATTGAAATTCCAGCAATAAGAAATGAACAAAGATTGGAGCTGAAGACCTTAAGTGCTTGCTTTTTGCCCGTTGACCAGATACATTAGAACTGTCTGCATTATCTATGCAGCATGGGGTTTTTATTATTTTTACCTAAAGATGTCTCTTTTTGGTAATGACAAACGTGTTTTTTAAGAAAAAAAAAGGGGGGGGGGCCTGGTTTTTCTCAGTACACCTTTAACGGTTTAAAATTGTTTCATATCTGGTCAAGTTGAGTTTTTCTATTTATTTATTTATTTATTTATATTTATTTATTTATCTCATGTATGTGAATACACTGTAGCTATCTTCAGACACACCAGAAGAGAGCATCAGATCCCATTACAGATGGTTATGAGCCACCATGTGGTTGCTGGGAATTGAACTCAGGACCTCTGGAAGAGCAGTCAGTGCTCTTAACCACTGAGCCATTTGAGATTTTTTTAAGAACTTCATTTTTGCTGGGGGGTGGTGGTGCACACCTTTAATCCCAGCACTTGGGAGGCAGAGGCAGGTGGATTTCTGAGTTCAAGGCCAGCCTGGTCTACAGAGTGAGTTCCAGGACAGCCAGAGCTACACAGAGAAACCCTGTCTCAAAAAACCAAAAGGAAAAAAAAAAAAAAAAGAACTTCAGTTTTAATTTGTCATAAAGTTTACAACTTGATTCTTTTCAAAAAAGTCAACAAACTGCATGCAACTGTTAATAAAGGTCTATAATAATAATAATAATAATAAAAATAATAATAATAAAAATAATAAATAATTAAAAAAAGAAGTGAAAGTCCTGGCTTTGGAAGTGGCTCAGTGAGTAAATGTACTTGCCACCAAGCTTGATAGCCTGGGTTTGATCCTCAAACCCTACATGTTGGAAAGAGAGAATTTACTCCTGCAAGTTACCCTCTGACTTCTGCATGCACTGCAGCATTAGTACATACACAGATAAATAAATTTTATAAGGACTGGGGAGATGGCTCAGCAGTTAAAGAGCACCAACTGCTCTTCTGAAGGTCCTGAGTTCAAATCCCAGCAACCACATGGTGGCTCACAACCATCTGTAATGAAACCTGACGCCCTCTTCTGGTATGTCTGAAGACAGCTACAGTCTACTTACATATAATAATAAATCTGGCTGGGCAGTGATGGTGCATGCCTTTGACCCTAGCTCTTGGGAGGTAGAGGCAGGCAGAACTCTGAGTTTGAGGCCAGCCTGGTCTACCAAGTGAGTTCCAGGACAGCCAGGGCTATACAGAGAAACCTTGTCTTGAAAAAAACCAAAACCAAAACCAAAAAAAAAAAAAAAAAAAAAAAAAGATTATAAATTTTTGGTGGCACAGAAATTGTGGGAGTGGCCAACCAATGACTGGTCCAGCTGGAGACTACTGCTTGGAGGACCAGAAACCAGAGGCCAGATGGCCCAAAGACCTAGAGTAGAACTGTACACAACTGACAAAAAGAAAAAAAAACGGTCAATGAAAGAATGCTCCTAATGAGATTCTGCTTTACTCGCAGATTGGTGGTCGACCCAGTTATTATCAGAGAGGCTTCATCCAGCAACTGATGGAAACAGACGCAGAGACCCACAGCCAAACATTAGGTAGAGCTTGGGAAATCCTGCTGGAGATGGGGAGGAAGGATTGTAAGAGCCAGAGGGGTCAAGGAGACCACAAGAAAACCCACAGAATCAACAAACCTGGGCCCATAGAAGCTTGGTGATACTGAACTGATAATCAGGGAGCCTGCATGGGTCTGACCTAGATCCTCTACATATATGTCATGGTTTTGTAGCTTGGTATTCCTGTGGGACTCTTAACAGAGGGAGTGGGTCTGTCTCTGAAGCTTTTGTCTGCTTTTGGGACCCCCGTTTTCCTACTGGATTGCCTTGACCAGTCTTAATATGAATGGATATGCCTAGTCTTACTGCAATGTTATATGCCATGTTTGGTTGATATCCCTAGGAGGCCTGCCCTTTTCATAGAAACATAGAAAACAAAGTTTAATAATAATAATAATAATAAATAATAATAATAATAATAATAATAATAATAATAAACCCTTTCAAGATTCAGCTGAGAGGTCTTCCCCAGAAAGCCCTTCAAATCCCCCTTATTGTGGCAATTAATCCCAAGGTTAGTGTTTTCTTCTTCCTATTCCCAGACCAACACAGACTCTTGTAAAGTAGGACTCACCATGGTGCCTCACTCATTGCCAATGAGTAACAGCTGCTGTACAGGGTGAATAAGCAAAAGAAAGTCACTTTTCTCAGACTCCCCTGGGAGTAGCAAAGCAGCCAGATGTCTGCCCTGGAATCCAGCCATCTCTTGTTTACTGCCCATTTTCCTCTCCCAGTTCTTCTCAGTACCTCTCTCACACTGAGGTCCTGTGAATCCATATACACATGCACAGAGGTTTGGCCTGATGCAGCGTCTTCCATTACAGCAGCTGTGGATGGATAGGGGAGGATGACTGAAGGTTTCCTAGAAACAGAGGAGGCTGAAACTTAAGTAAGCCTTTCTTTATCCAGAGATACCCACCATCTGGATAATGTGGGGTAGCTTACTTAGTCAGTAAAGTGCTTGCTGTGTAAACATGAGGATCTAAGTTCAGAATCTCAACACCTATGCAAAAACTACTCCATAGCTAGGGAGTCAGAGGCAGCTGGGTCTCTGAAAGCTCACTGGCTAAATAGATGAGCTCCAGGTTCAATGAGAGACCCTGTCTCAAAAAATAAAGTGAAGAACAATTGGTGGAAATACCTAACATCGATCTCTGGCCTCCACATGCGCATATCCACACATTCTTGCTCATCTTTACAAACAACCATCCCCCCACCCCCAAACACACACACACACATCCACACATACACACACATCCACTCACACAGAGACTGTACAATGAGCTTGTCACCTTTGATCTTTGGTCTTAGAGGAATGACCTATGGACAATGGGCAAGGGATGAAGAGACCCACCATCTGAAATTCCCATGTGTAAGTGAGGGCAGCAATCCAGGTACTCATGTTGTCCACATACAGCCTTTCTGGCAAAGACAGGATTTCCCTTGGGAGCTGCCCCCATTCAGCTCATGCTACACCTCAATGATGCTATGGATCAGTTGAAACATACAGTAAGGTAAAGATCTTCCAGGAGGGTCTGACCAGGTCCTGCACTTAGCTTGGCTCTCGTCCTTCAACAAAACCAACCTGGGTTCCTAGTGACACTCAGGTTCCTAGAATCTTTTCTTCCTCTCCCAAGAGGCTACTGCCGGTTCACTCCACAGCTAGGAGCCAAGGTCCCATCCACACAGATTCACAGATTGGGCTGGGAGCAAAAACCATAGCC
Organism: Montemys delectorum; assembly: GCA_019843815.1. Classification (NCBI taxonomy): domain Eukaryota; kingdom Metazoa; phylum Chordata; class Mammalia; order Rodentia; family Muridae; genus Montemys; species Montemys delectorum. The sequence goes on along the minus strand of JADRCD010202519.1, from coordinate 1,164 downwards.
GTAGGTGTGCCTGCAGACAGCTGGAAAGGCTGTATACACATCAAGGTGAGGACCCAGGGCCTTTGAGATGGCTCACTGGGAAGAGGCATTTGCTACATAAACCTGATGACTTGACCTTTATTCCCAGAACTTATATAAAAGAAAAAAGAGGAGGAGGAGGAAGAGGAGGAGGAGGAAGAAGAGGAGGAGGAAGAAGAGGAGGAGGAAGAAGAGGAGGAGGAAGAGGAAGAAGGGGAGGAGAAGGTGGGAGAGGAGGAGGAGGAGGAGGAGGAGGAGGAGGAGGAGGAGGAGGAGGAGAAAGATGAGGAGAAGAGGGAGAAGAGAACTGACTCCAGAAAATTGTCCTCTGACTTCCATGTGTGTCATGGCATGTGTGCCTCCACACACTCAACATGCACACACAAAACAATAACTAACTCCTACCCAGCAGTACAGTGGTAAAATACATATATCAACCCAGCACTTGTGAGGGATATGTCAGGAAGGATGGGTGGGTGGGGGTTAAGGAAGGGGTAAGAGGAGGGAGAAAAAGGGATGAAAGTGTGAAGGAAGGAAGAGAAGGGAAGGACTCAAGTCGTCATGTTACTCTCAAGCCAACGATGGCCAGGCTGGCAGAAGCCCTAAGGTGGATCAGCTTGTCCTCCACTGCCGAAGCTCTATTGATACCCCATGTACATGGGACACCCTCTAAGTCTCTATCTAGTCTGTGAAGGAGGTGTAACCTACAATTCCAGGATTTTGTGTGATCATCAGGAGAGATGATCTGGGTGAGAGAGCTGAACTGTGTGCCACAGAGGCTGGAGTGGTGGGGTCTCTGACAGTGGGATTCAGAGTCTGGAAACAGAGATGTTTGAGTTGGGGTACAGGGTGTGAGGCTGACATAAAGGCGGTGTGAGGTGCCTGAAGAAACATGGAGCCAGGGAAGAGGACAGGAAAGCGAGGCAGACATGGCAATATGGGATGGCAAAAGAAATGAATGCAAGCAAGGTGGGTCAGATGATTCAGAAGGGAAAGCACTGGCTCCCAAGCCTGATGACTTTTTGACACCCAAGACCTATGTGGTAGAAGGAGAGGACATATTACTGGAAGCTGCCCTCTGATCTCCATAGGTATACTACGGCATGCCCCACCCGCCCAACAAAATAAATGAAAAAAAAAAAAAAA
>JADRCD010202518.1:10803-40516 GCA_019843815.1 Montemys delectorum | reverse complement strand
CACACACACACACACACACACACACACACATGCACTCACTCACATATGCATCCAGTCACACATGCACAAATAAAAACAAGTATGGGTGTCTTGCTCCCAAAGTCCCTTAGTTCTGGCACCATCTGAGACACATGGCCTCTTTGCAAAGGCAGCCAGGGCAGGGCTGCAAAATGACCTCAGCACTACTGGCCAGAGAAACTTTTGGAGAGAAAAATCGACCCATTCTTGCAAGTGGGAAAATGAAGGCACACAAGAAAAGAGAGGAGCCCTTGGTAGCACACTAGTTAGCAGAAACCCAGAGTTCCTGATCATCTGTAGACACAGCTCACCTCTCTCTTCAGGTGTCTCTCATGACCTGAGGTAATCCATGAGTAGAGTATGTTGCTCAGCAAATACTTCTGTGCTACCTTCTGGGTTAGATGCCAGAAAATCCAAACCCAAGCAAGGCAGGTCTCTGCCTTCAAGGAGATGGTAATGTACCGGAACAAAATAAGCCTCAATTAGAGCCCAGAAAGGGGCTGGTTAGTTCCAGTGTGCACGGTTCCATATGGAGGACTCCAGAGAACACAGATTTCATTCACTGGGCATCTGAAACAGCAACAGTCCTCAATGACATGGTTTTGGTCTCAGTGGCCACAGCCTATTAATTGCATGTAATTGTACAAAAGACAGCTCTGCTGCTCCAACCACGGCAGAGATCATGTGATTCGGGAGCCGTGGCCCACCCCCTTTCAAAGTCTGAAGGTGGCCTGCCGCCATGGCTCTGCAGTTCCATTCACATGTCTGCAAAGTGGGCGTCTTATGTTACCTCCTGTCCCTCAGGGCACAAAACCATGTGACGTTTTACAAAACTAGACAATCAGAGAGGAGGGATGGACCAACAAAGGCAAAGGTGGTATAGAGAAAGTTAATAACTAAGACGTGAACAGGGCCATCAGAGAAATGAACAGAGGTGCACAGAAAGCGTGACAGACTCAAGACAGACAACAAGAGGTAAAGGACTGACCTCATGGAGGAAGCTGAGGACATGCTTGCCCTAGATAAAAGTGACTCCAGTAAAAAACAGAGGAGGGGAGGGGTTGCAAATACCAAACCACTGAGCTTATTGGATGATAGACAGGATGGACACACCCTTGGGTGGTAGACCAGACACACCCGCTAGGCACTGCAAAGCCCTGGAGAATGCATGAAGGCAAGGGCCTCGTAAAGCACCTGGATCTGACTAGAACATGAAAAGGAAACATGGCTGTTCTCCACACGTCTTACGCTTAAAAGTATGAAGTGACAAATGATGCTCCTGCGAGTTGTTTTGTTTCTGAGGCTCTGTCCACATGACTATCCTAAACAAATAGGCCCATAGTGTTCTAGCACATAGCTTTAAAGGGGTTTGGGTCTTAAAGCTCATACAGCAATGCTCAGGGCTGAGGACCCTGGGAGCTGAGCCCTCACCACCCCATCGTGGAAACAATGGAGATGGGGGTGGGGTGGACCCCTCTGTAACTGTGAGCCAAAAGAAACCTTTCATTCTGCAAAGTCAATTTACTCGTGGGTTTTTGTCACAGTAACAGGAAGCTAGCTGGCAATGGGGATTGTGATGTCCCCCACTGTTCTAACTGGCTCTGCTGTTTCTTCTTGCCAGGGTGATTTTAAGACTCTTCTCTGCTCTTCAGAGACATGGTAGCTTAGAGTCCCTTTCTGGGCCTTGGCTTCTGAGAGAGTCCATCAGAGACCCATCAGAAACAGCAGAAGTGCATGGGAAGTAGGATCTACGAAGGCTCTAGTTTCAAAAACACAGTGTCTGAGGGGCTTGTTTCCAGAAGGTTCTGTAGATAGAGAAACCAAAGATGCACAAGACCCTCATGTAAAATGGCAGGGGCAGGTCTGCATCAGACTCCGGCATGCCCATGCAGACTGTAAGTGACTTCTGCTTCTCCACAACACCTATACAGGTCAAAGCCGTGGAAGCCACGGGGTACCCTATTGCCCAGAGATTAGCAGCCTGAAGAAAATCCATACATGTTCCATAAGGGGAAAAAAATGAAGTCTTTCTCTGGATGTTTTCCACCTGAAATTAGGATGGTTTGCCAGTTCAGAACTCACGAACGTCACAAGCTGACCACACAAACAGCACAGAGGGACATTATTAGGGAAGTCCAGAGCATGACAGAGAAACATAGGCAGATGGCTCCAGACCTGCTGCCATCCTGGGTCCCAGGGCACAACAGAAGGAAGTTTCCCAGAACTCAGGGACAGGGAGGCAGGAGAAGCAGGCTACCTCTCTGAGAGACCCTTCAGTAAGGGGACAAGGACTGCCTGTCCCACATCACATGTATTTTCTTCTCTGTTCCCATTAGTGACTTTATTCTAAAGCCAGGAGGCTTTGGCTTCTGTGGTGGGGGTGAGAGGGGGTAGCACTCGACCTCACCCAGGACACAGTGAGGAAAAATGTCAATGGGTCTCCACTTCCTACATGCTGGTTGGGGATACACGTGTAACCTTGCACTCTGATTGATATTTGGAAATTGGGGTCACAAAGAAAAGATTTTTATGTTACTGGTAGCTCAGACCTTTTAAACTGGGATAACTGTTAAGGGGCCCAAGAGAAACAGGCCAGAGACAGATGGAAACCAGAACTAGGAGAGGCCACCTGGTCCAGGCGACCTTCCTCCCAGCTTCTCTCTCGACGATGTCTAGAGCTCTGATCTGTTTCCCCCTAAGACTCCCTTCCCTTTCTCCTCTCTGTAAAATCTGAGGCCACTGACCCAATGGTGCTGTGGGTGGGTGGGGCAGAGGCAGAGAGATCTCCAGTGACTGACCAGCCTAGCCAATGCAATGAGTCCTAGGTTCAGGGGGAAAGCTCATGCCCTCAAATAAGGTGGAGACTGACTACAGAAGACAACCAGTATCCACACATGTCAACATGTAATCACACACGTGCACACACATCACGCACACTGGTTCTCACATGTAGACTTGTGTATCCCCACACAATAAATGTCTTGAAGAAGAATCCTGGTGACCTTTATTTCTTCCTTGACTGAATGAACACCTCTGAGTATCAGTCTTCCCCAGCCCCCACTGAAAAGCATTCAGCTGGAGAGAAGATTCTAGAGGCTATCCCAAAAGGTCACCAATAATGAGCCTCAATGGACAGCCCCACAAGGGCCCTTGCTCAACTCTGAGATTAGCTGTTAATATTTAAATACTAAAGGTGGTTCACATGAGATCCGGGACTGTAGCACCCAGGGCTGCATTCTCAGATGACGAATGTTGATCATGATTTAGGGAAGTTTCTCCCTTCATGGCAGGGAATGGTCTCTACTTCTCTGGCTTGCATCACCTCCTATTCCCTCACTATCCCCACGCCACGGGATATTCATAGTGTCTTTCTGGCCCCTGTATACATCAAGTACACACTCTTCAGATCGCTATGGCTGCCATTTACTTAAAATGATTTGGCAGAGAACAAAGAATCAGTCAAAAAACACTGAGAAGTTAGGGCCTTTTGTTTTCTTCAAGAACATGGTTCCAAGCAGCCATAACCACCTTGCTCCTGTCCCCTCTCTCCACAGTGTCACCTTCTTTGTTCCTCCTGAGCCTATAGGATCTTCTCTTAGGTCAGATCTCCAAAGTACGTGATTTTCTAAGTGGCCTAAAATGGTTGCTACAATCCAATATCCATTTTCTAGTCTTTCACTTCGTCCCTCACAGCTTCCTTGGGCCAGTGTCTCAAGTTCCCAAATTTAATTTCTCGGGCAAGACACGAATTTCTCTTCTCATCCCTTTGAGTCAGGCAGAGCCATGCTGGGCATAGCTGCCTGCTGGCCACCCGGTGCAGTGAGGGGGTTGAAGCCCCGCCCTGGCTACAAGGGAAGGAAGGGATCATGTGGTCCCAAATCGTTCCCCCCATGGCACTCGGAACTCTAGAGACAGAGATGGGTCCAAGAGTAGGCAGAATATGCCTGATGCCCCTAACACCCTCCCCACCCTAACCTGGAAATCGAGGAGGACACCTTAGACTCAAAAACAGTTGTTAGTCTTTAGCAGTCTGCTTGAATTCTCTCAGGAGGTGTGGCCTGGCCGGGACTTGGCTTCCAGAGGACAGAGTCCTTACTGAAGAACTGTGCCCAGGGCCACCAAGCCCTCGGTCACAGAAGCAAATGGAAGCAGTTAGCTCTAATGAATTTGTAATGCTGAGCCCCTGGCTTCCGCCCCATGGCTGCCTGCTGGCCTTTCAAAACAGTCTGACACCATTGGCTAACAGCACCCATGCTGCCTCTCAGCCATTCTGGGGGGTCACGCTGCTTTACCACACCCACCCAGATGCATCTCCTCCGGAGTGTCTGTGACAAATTGGCCTTTATTGGGCTGAATTTGGGAATTTCATGTTATTTGCCTCTGTGGCAGAACACCGAACAACACTTCTCTGTTTTCTCTGGCTCCTCCTACCTCTGCAGTGGTCAAGGGTAGAGCGAGAGTCCCAGGCTGAGAAGAAAAAAAGGAAATTCAGACAAGGTGGGAAGTAGAGGGGTTCTATGGTTGTGCTGTGTAGCCTTAGGCAAGTTGCTTAACTTCTCTGTGCTTCACTGCTTCTACTTTTACAGTAGAGACAACAACATCTCGTTGGTTTGTTGGGTGAATAGGGTGAGAAATATAAGGAACCCACATAGCTCCAACTAATGTATGGTAAATAACTACCTTGAACTCTCTCAACACCCAAATGCCTTCTAATTAGGACAGCAAAGCCCTTAGCAGACAGCTGTAGAGCCCTGAATGGGTAACTGAATGAATGAGTGAGAACATGAATGACCAGGGTACAGTGAATGAATGGATGAGTGGATGATACTTAAATACATGAATGGATGAATGAATGATGACTGAATGAACAAATGAATCAGTGAATGAACAAACCTTCTAACAATTCCCAACAGGCACACACCACCTCCGTGAGATCAAACACTAGCCACACGGGTGATCCACCTTCACTGGCCTGAAGCTGGGATTAACTTGATCTTCCCCTGCAGGTCTTGCCATTCCCAGAATTTAGCAGCCTAATTCCTTCCACAAACAGGCAGGAGAAAGGCGGCCAGCAGGGCCCCTTGGACCTTGGTCATTGCTGAGCAGTACAAACCAAGCCAGACTTTGCCCTTCCCTGGAGTGGGGCCGGGCAGGTGAGTGGGAAGGGACCCTCCATCCTTTATTTCTCTTCAGAATGGCAGGTGCAGGCCCTGACTCGGACACAGGCCTTCCTGAGTTTTCATGTCAGGGGAAGGACAAGGGAGGTCTTTCACGGGAAGACAGCTGGTGACAGGCCAAGCCTCCACTATTGACAGAGACCTCACTCCTGCCAAGCCTGTGCCCATTAATTAGCTCTACCTGCTTCCTCTTACCAGACGGTCAGTCCATCTGGTAGCAGAGCCAAGCCATAAGACCTGAGTTCAAGGTCACAGAGGGCAGGCATGCATGGGCCTGCTGTTCCCATGAGCAGCTCCTAACAGCACCGTCATGATGCTGAGATCAGGCACCGTCCTATAATGTTTGACACACACACTGCCATCTCTGTGCTTTTCTCCATGCCACAGGTGAGGAAACAAACAGAAAGGTCACTAGCTATCAACTAAGCCAAGTCAGCAACACAGGGCAGAACGAGGAGCTGGGTGACCTACTGAATGCCTCATGTGCAGGTTGCCACCTTGGCCAAGAATAGCCTTTGGTCAGGGTGACTCCCAATGGGCACATCCTTGACTGCTTCCTCCTGTCAAGGCAAGAGCTGTGAAGACAGGTAAGACCCAAGTTCAGTCTTTGCTTCTGAGGAGCTTCAGGTCCCTGTGTGTCGTGTGTGTGTGTGTGTGTGTGTGTGTGTGTGTGTGTGTGTGTGTGTGTATTGTTGTTGTTGTTGTTCATGTGTGTGTTTGTGTATGTGTGTATGTATGTGTGTGTGCCTGAGTAAGTGTGTGTACATGTATGTCTGTATAAGTGTGTGTGTGTGTGTGTGTGTGTGTGTGTGTACAAGAATTACTGATAATAAGGTGGACATCCTTAGAGACTCTTCATTGAATGAAGGGTAGGTCACAGCAATGGCTGGATCCAAGGTGTAACAGAGTTGCCTGCAGAGAGGATGTGACAGCTAATGGACTCTCTCTCAGCATGACAGGATCTAGACTCACCTAGGAGACTGGCCTCTGGGCACGGCTGTGGGGGCCTTTCTGGATTAGGTTAACTGCAGGTGGTCTCACCCCACGATTCTGGGTCTTGGACTGAATAAGACTGAGACATGGGCACCAGTATCTGTCTGTCTGCTTCCTGCACACAGTTGCAGTGTGGACAGACCAGCTCCCACCTCCGTGCCCTCACAGTTGCAGTGTGAACAGACCAGCTCCCATCTCCGTGCCCTCACAGTTGCAGTGTGAACAGACCAGCTCCCACCTCCGTGCCCTCTCTTCCAGGACGGCCTGTGCCCTCGCACCATGCGCCCAATTAAACCTTCCTTTTGCAACTTGCTTCCCTTAGGTATTTTGAAAAGGGGATAAGAGGATGCATTTCAAGATGGCTCTGCAGTCCCTGCCCTGTAACCTGACACTTTGGATTTGATTCCTGGGACCCATGGGGGCAGGGGAAGAAATTAACTCCCAAAGCTGTCACCAGACCTCCACGTGTGCACTGCGGCACATTTGCACGTGCACTGTACAGATGTGTACACCAGGGGGTGGGGGGAGGGGAAGGGAGAAGAAGGGAGGAAGAGGAGGAGGGGAGGAGGAGGGAGAGGAGGAAGGGAGGAAGGAGAGAAGGGAGAAGAGAAGCAGAAGGAGAGGGAAAAGGAGTGGGAGGGAGAGGGAGAAGAAGGGAGGAGGGGAAGCAGGGGAGAGAAGCAGAAGGAGGGGGGAAGGAGAGAGAAGAGAGGAAAAAGATGAGAGAAAGTTCCCAGTTCTAGGAACTACTCAGAACCTAAGATTTAAGCAGGAAAACTGCTCCTCTCAGGACTGCTCCTCTCAGGACTGCTCCTCTCAGGACTGCTCCTCTCTCTCAGGACTGCTCCTCTCTCTCAGGACTGCTCCTCTCTCTCAGGACTGCTCCTCTCTCTCAGGACTGCTCCTCTCTCTCAGGACTGCTCCTCTCTCTTAGGACTGCTCCTCTCTCTTAGGACTGCTCCTCTCTCTCAGGACTGCTCCTCTCTCTCTTAGGACTGCTCCTCTCAGGACTGCTCCTCTCTCTCAGGACTGCTCCTCTCTCTCAGGACTGCTCCTCTCTCTTAGGACTGCTCCTCTCAGGACTGCTCCTCTCTCTCAGGACTGCTCCTCTCAGGACTGCTCCTCCCAGGAATGCTCCTCCCAGGACTGCTCCTCTCTCTCAGGACTGCTCCCCTCTCTCAGGACTGCTCCTCTCTCTCAGGACTGCTCCTCTCTCTCAGGACTGCTCTTCTCAAGACTGCTCAAGGGTCACATCCTTCCTTGACTTTCTTGTGGCTTTCTATGGCTGCTGTCCCTCTTTAGTGACTTCCTCCAGGGTGGCATTTGCTGTCTCAGGGTTTCCTCATCTCAGCCAGTCTAGGGAATTCTCTCCAGTTGTATCCTGGCTCATCATTGCAGAGGCACCATCAAGGTCCAGGTTAGCGTCCAGGGCCATGAGCCTCTCTAGCCTTGTCCTGTGTTGTGTTTGCATGGTCACTACAAAGGTTACAGTGGGAACACACCTGAACTTGTGAGTTCAGGCAAAAGACAACCATGGGTCAGGGCTGGACTCTTGTTCACGCAACAAATGACTTTACAGCCATAGTAAGGAGGGAAACTTATGCTCAGTTTCAGGGGCAGAAACATCTCAGCCAAAAAATGAATTCTCGTGGCTGTACAACTGTGTGCTCAGAACAGCAGGAACCCCAATGTCTCTGACAGCTTAGAATTAGCCAGCTTTCCTTGACAGTTACCTAATGGAGGACAGACTGTCATGGTCGGGAGGGCATGGTAGAGGCCAGAAAAGGAAGGAGTGGGGATGAGGGATGAAGGGATGGAGGAGGCAGAAGGAGAGGATGCTAACTTTCTCGTTTCCCTACCACTCCAGCCTATGGGCACGGTACCGCCCACATTCAGGGCAGTCCACTCCCCTTTAGTTAATCCTTTCTGGAAACCACCTTCACAGACACACCTACAGGTGCGTCAGATCAGTCTCCGGGATGTCTGTGACTGCTGTTAGGTTAACAAGAAGGCTTAGCCATTCCAAGCTACCACCATATAACCAACATCCACATAAATATATATGTATTCGTATACACACACTTCAGAGAAGCCAGCTTGGTGGAATCTCACAGCTGGTGGAGGGTGAGTTGGTTCAGATGAAAGGAGAAGAGGTACAGATTGACAAAGTATTCATCATGTGTTCAGTTGGGTTTATAGCCGGGAAGAGTCACCTGGCAGAGCAGTAACTAGACACCTCGACAATGTCCAGCCTCCTGGATCCAGCCACCCTGTCTACAGCAGAGGATTTCCAGAGAACCTACCTGTAAGTCCAGCTCCAAAGGATCCATCGCCCTCTCCTGGCCATCTTGGACACATGCACTCACATGCACACACACCCACACAGACACACACATGTACACACAATTTAAAAATAAAATAATTTTAAAAAATGAATCATGTAGGTGTGGTACACACCTAAAATCCCAACACCAAGGAGGTGAAGGATGGGGCATTAGAACATCTAGCTCGGCTTGGGCTACACAGAGAGTTCAAGGTCAGCCTGGGATGAATGAGAATCTGTTTCGGGGCGGGTTATGACTCACCTACAAAATGTGATCCAAGCACTTGAGAGTCTGAGGCAGAAGAATCAATAGTTGAAGCCAGACTCTCAGCCTTGTAATATGTTTGAGGCCAGCCTGGGCTGCGTAGAACATCTGAAGAACAATAAAAAAATGGTTTAAAGTGAATAACTCTCAACAGGAATTTGTTGAGCAGCAATCCTGGCCACCCCTTGCATGTGGAAACATCCCCAAACTTGATGAATTAAAACAACTGGAAGTTTAGACTTTGGTTATGTTTCTGGCCTGAGTAAGGGCTTGGTGGCAATTGTTCCTGGTTCACAATGAGCTGTGCTCAGATGGGTGGATCCACAGGGTCAAGGCCTGGCTCAGCTTAGAGTCTTGTGGCCTGGTGTCTTCACTGTGGGAACTTCAGGGGATCACCTTCTCCCTTAGCGGCTCAAGACTCTTAAGATTCCATGTTCTCAGTGAAAGGAAGTAAAAAAAAAAAAAAACCAACAACAACAAAAAAAACCCTTCTGTGCCTTAACATATGTTCCAGAAAAGGACAGTGCAACATGGCACACCGTCTGCTCTTCCAGAGGTCCTAAGTTCAATTCCCAGCAACCACATGGTGGCTCACAACCATCTGTGATGGGATCTGATGTCTGAAGACAGCTACAGTGTACTTACATATAAAATAAATAAATCTTTAATACACACACACACACACACACACACACACACACACAGGGATAAAACCTGGGGTGATGGATCCCACCTCTTCATGGACACTGCCATAGGTAATTGTCTGTGGTCTATGATTTGATGTCGCAGTATGTTTGATAACCATGTTGACAGAGAAATGATGTGCATGCTAGATTATATAAGCAGAGTTGCTGGATGCTCACATCAGGAGGTAGTAGCCTGCTCTGCCTTGTGCTGGGCCTGGTTTTAGACATCAACACTCCATGGTGGCTCACATCTGTAACTCCAGCCACAGAGGAATATATCGCCATCTCCTGGCCACTGCAGGTACTGCATACACATGGTGCTCATAGACAATCCAGGCACACACAAACACATTAAATGAATAAATCCTAAAAAAAGAAAAAGTAGAACAAATAATGTTATAGACAATCTTATCCAAATACCAAAAGTCTCTTTTCTGTTGCTATGGAGATGAGTTATCGTCCTCTGTGTAATTTTCTGTTTTGTTTTTTTTTTCAAAGATTTTTCCCCACGTGTTATGTCTAGAGGTATGGATCCCAGTGATGGTTAAGCTTAATAAAATTCACACTGAAGTTGCCATGTTCAGTATCTCTGAAAGTTTCTGGGTACCTAAGGTACCATTTTACTGGAAGAAAATGGAAACCAGGCCTCTTGGAGAAGTCCGGATTCCCTTGTTTCTGCTGACATCAGCTGACTACCCCCAGCATTTATGCTCCCTCCTGCCTCGTGTGGACATTGGAGTTCATAGTCCCCAGCCCTTATATGTCTGCCAAGCAGCTCTGACAGTCCCATAAGAAAAAAGCCAAGGCAGAGCAGCATAGGTTGGTGGGTGAAGGGCACAACATCTTGGAATCTGTGCCCATCTCAACCTTTCTCCCCAAGGTACACCATGAGCATCGAACCTCGAGGCCAGCAAGGATGACCAGCCATGCAGACAAGCCTAGATAAAGGAGTAGAAGAGGTGAGTGGATGAAGGAACACGTCCAGAGTAGAAATAAAAGAGGCAGAGGCAGCCGCGTCGGGGGCGTCTCGGTTTAAGGATGGGCAGAGATGTCAGTTACAAGAAAGCATAGGGAAGGGCCGTTTCACGCCTCTTAGGCCACGAGGCAGAGCGCAATGAACCCTGGCCTCCCTGGCCACACCTACACTGCTCAATCACCGCTGCCTCTGTGTGTTTAGTACGAGAGGAGTTAGGTGCCCGTGACCCTAGAGAGCATTCCCATTCTGAAAGCCCCAAGCATCAGGCCGCCCAAACTCTGCACCAGTCTCAGCACCAAAACCATGGTGCCGCAAGTGGAAAAATCTCACCCTGGCCTCGCAGGAGACAGGGCCCCCGTAAAAAAGCAGGTACTTGAAAGATATCATATTACACCATCTTAAGGCTCTGTGTGTAAGGCAGGTACACAACAAATCATCCCCAGGCTATCTCATTACACAGAGGAAAATGTCCCAGGATGTAAAGAGAAGCCCTTGTGGCCACAAGGGTGACTTCTCCAGTCATTTGAATGCCGATTTCATGGCTGTGGTTTTGCATAAATCGCTTTGGTTGCTAGTTGTTAATTTTTCTATAAATTCAATATAAGTGGGATGCTCTAAAATATGTTTTTATTGTTGTTGTTATTGTTGCTGTTTTTGTTATTGCATGTGCATGAGTGCTTGCCATGGCTTTCAGGCAGTTGGCTGAATCTTCTCACCAGCCCCTAAGCTGGGTCCTTTTTTAAAAACCAAGTCTGCTGTTACTGTTGTTTTGTTTTATTTTGTGGTGGGTTTTTTTTCTATGTAGCACCCTCTGAGACATTATGCAGTCTAGAGTAATTTGCCAGGCGTATGAATGTACACACACTCAGAGTGGTGTTAGGCCTAGCCCAGTTGTAGGAAGCTTTGCTAGTTCACTGTTGAATATAACCCTTGTTAAAAAGTAAATACCAAGGTGGATCCACATAGTGAATTCCAGGACAGACAGAGCTACATAGTGAGACACTGACTAAAAAGGGGGGGGGGAAATAGATGTACATATATACATATATTGCACTATAATATTTATATAATTATATATATATTCATGTGTGTACAAAGTTATAGAATCCAGCATAGATATTTACACTAGAATCCCAGTACTCAAAGGAGGCTGAGATAGAAGACCTGAGAGTTCAAGGCCAGCATGAGCTACCTAGCAAGACTCCATTTCAAAAAAAATTATGCTAAGTTGCATAAACTTACAATGAATTCATTTTAAAGAAAAAGCGAGGACTGTGAATGCAGCCCAGTGGGTAGGGACAAACAAAATGTTCAGGAGTCCAAGGTCATCCTCAGCTATGGTAAATTTGAGGTTAGCCTGAGCTACATGAGACCCTTGTCTCGGAAAAAAAGAAACACCTAAAGTTCGTAGTAATAAAAGTTCCCACTCTTGTGACTTTACAAGCTGGCTTCCCCCCTGGTTCTGAAGGTCTTCCCATGCATCATTTGTCATAGGACCATTCTAGGATGTCACACTGCCGCAGCCCTCATCATGACGTTTGCTTATGTCCTGCTGGTGTCTCAGTCAACAGTAGTGGAATGATTGATAGCTCAGTGAATGCCTGAACTTGGGGCTCTTCAGTCCCCAAGGAGCTAGCTACTAACCCTTCACATCTTTGTGGCTTTATTAGAAATATACAGTGTGTGTGGGATAACAAGTTACATCTCCCCAACATACATTAGAAGAAAGCTAGCTACCAAGTGGAGCGGGGGTAGGCCTAGCCCAGTTGTAGGAAACTTTGCTAGTTCCCTGTTAAAGTAAATTGTAAGGTGGATCCACATGTGAATTCCAGGACAGACAGAGCTACATAGTGAGACCCTGACTAAAAAGGAGAGAGAGAGAGAGAGAGAGAGAGACAGAGAGAGAGAGAGACAGAGACAGAGAGAGAGACAGAGAGAGAGACAGAGAGAGAGACAGAGACAGACAGAGCTAGAGAGAGACAAAGACAGAGAAGTATGTATACACACACACACACACACACACACACACGCACGCACACACGCAAATCCTTTAAATGACCTTTATGTCAGGAGGTGGCACACATTCCTCTGACCTCATTACCCCAACAGTTGATCTGCTAGGAACTCTGAGATCATGCACAGAGGGAGTGGAAGACCATCTTCAGCTTTCCTGCCTCCTATTGAGCACAGCGATCATAAACAGCCTGAACCAGAGAAGCATCTTGAAGGAGGGAGGGAGGGAGGGAGGGAGAGCTGAGACAGGGGCATTAGAAACTCACCCAATTAATTAGCCAATACTGAGGACCCAGCCATCTGGATAACCCATTGATGAGGATGGCAGGGGGCCTAGTCCCCAAGCCCCTTGTGGGTTACCGCAGCCTGAGGCGGCTCATCCTCCTCCCCCTCCACCCCCACCCCAAAGCCACTTAAATATTTGATGCAAAATCAAAGCCCTGTTCCAACTTTTATGAGCTGGTGCCAGGCGCCCACCCCTGCCACCATCTCCCCAGGAGCCCCCACCCCCGTGCTGCGCGGCCCTGGTCTTCCATCAAGCCCGGTGCATTAGGACAATTAGCGCTAGCCCACTGGCGCCAATTAGCAGCCAATAGTGTCTATATTATGAAGAGGGGGCGGCAGGGCGCCTCTGTCTCCAGCCGGCCTTCACACTCAATTACATTAAGTGGAGGCTCGGAGCCGAGGCTCGGTGGACAGTTGCTGGGGTAATTGTGTCTTCTCCCTGGCTGCAGGCGATCTACAGGCTCCCGGGTCCCCAGACCGGCTCCCTTCCTTGTCTAGTTTCATCACTACAAACTCCTCCCAAAGAGAGGAGGGAGCACCTAGGAAGGAGGCTGGGGAAGCAGGGAGAGAGCCCTAGGATAAAATCCCAATATGTATCCTTTATCCCTCCCTCTCTCCCTCCCTTCCTCCCCCCTCCCCCCCTTCCTCAGCAACAGATGCCCGCCCAGTACACCTGCCATGGGGCTTCTGTGGACAAGACTGATCCAGTGTAACCTAAAAACACAAACCTTCTCACTCAAAAGATTATCACACAGTCCATGATGCTGGCAAGACTGCCACGTTGGTAAAGTACTGTCGTGACCTAGGTTCGAATCCCCGGCACCTGTGGAAAAGCTGGGTTCCTATCTATGCTTCCTGGTGCTACTCAGAGACAGCCTTTGGGCCAACTTCAGCCAAGGGCATCCTTCTGTATGGTGGTATGCAAGCCAGGAGCTCAGTCTTTCTGGTAAACTGTCTGGGCATCTAGCTCTAGGGATCTTCCTTGTGTCTGCCTCCTTGGACCTGGGATTATACACACTTTATATACACTGGCACCAGGCAAAAATGTCCAAGGGCCAGGGATCAAAGTTGGGTTCTCACACTTTCATTCCAAGCAATTTACCCAGCCAGCCACCCCCACTGGCCCCATTCCTGGGGGTCACTTCCCGGTTGTGTGGTGAGCTGTCTCTGTAAGGGCTTCCAGCCACTTAGAAGTCTGGGTGGAAGTCAGAATCTTCATCCTGCTAACGCTGGTCTCTTGGGAGCTGAAGGCTGTGGAGAATACTATTGCCCACCCGCAGAAGACTTCCTCTTCTGCATCCTCTGAACTGACCACATGGTACCTGGCCACTGACCACAACTCATGCATCCAACACCCCGTGTGTGCTTGGCCAGGTGAAGAGATGGTCAAGTACCACCACAGTAACCCTGTCCAGTTGGAGCACCAAGTGTCCCAGGAGGACACGTGACTAATAAGGGAGGAAGAAGCTTGTAAGCAACTATCTTGACCAGCGAGAAAGACGCCTCACCGAGCTCTTCTTCCAGCAGTTTATTCAGGAACCTTTAACAATCTGCAGGCTTCTTCTCCTCCCCGGGGCAGGCCAGTCCAGATATACTCTCCCCAAGCTAATCAGCGCTGGGAGCGTACTGCTTCACTATTGGCCAATGGTTGCATCACGCCATTTCTGACACCGCCCCTTGCCAAAGAAGGAGTTGTTTATCACAGAGAGCGCTCACGTCGGGCTAGCGGAAGGCGGAAACCGGCGCCATTTTAAGGCTCGGCATGTCGCAGCTCTCCACAGAAGCTCCCTTATTACTACCTCCTACAAGGTACTCCTTGGTGACACACTGTAAAAAGTTG
Source organism: Montemys delectorum (assembly GCA_019843815.1). NCBI lineage: Eukaryota > Metazoa > Chordata > Mammalia > Rodentia > Muridae > Montemys > Montemys delectorum. The sequence continues at coordinate 25,940 of JADRCD010202518.1, read as the reverse complement.
CTGCTGGGTCATTCGGCACATGATATCCCCTGGGTGGACAGACACAGGGCTCCTGCAGGTCTGGCATTTTCCACCTAGAAAAGCCTTCACTGTGAGTGACCCACAGATCCTGCAGTGTTCCCAGAGAGGAACCTTGGGGTGGTATGAAAAGGGTTCTTTCTCTCACCAGCCCTTTGGTTGAGCGCCTTTGGCATGCACAGTGCTGCCACAGGGAGTTGGCAGTCAATGGAGTTGTGTCTTTCTATGGGAAACCCGATGGTAGACAGTAATTAACTCTTGTCCCTTCCCTGGGAAATGGCAGAATCTGCAAACCGGGGTCAGCCTAGCCAGAAGTATCCTCACTTTCTCCATACCATCTGTAGGTACCATGGATCTTCTGTAGGCAGAGGCCAGAGCAGCTGGTAGACCACAGTAGGGAAGTAGGTGTCTGCAAGAGTGAATGTCCAATACCGTTCATCTCGGACCTAAGAGTTATTCCCTTCTCCCTGGCACCCAGAAATAAATATCTAAGTCCACAGGGCTTGGTGTCTCATCTATACAATTAGATGGGGGTAACCAGCGCCATGGAACAGGCTTAGAACCCCAGCATTGTTCACAGTAACTGAGATATGGAATCAGCATCAAGGCCCATCAACAGGTGACGACATAAACAAATGTGTTACATGATAGAGTAATATACAGCCATGAAGAGGAATGAAAAGGAGCCATTTGCAGGGAAAAGGGCAGGACTAGAGATCACCATGTTAAGCAAAATAAGCTGGACTCAGAAAGGCACTAACATCACACATTATATAGATTCTACATCTGATATATGGAATCTAAGAGGGAAGAGATCATGAGAGAGAAGGGAAAAGGAGGAGGGGCCAGCAGGGAGGCATGGGTGGCTATGATCAACGCACACCATTACAAATGTGTTCAAATTTCCTGTTGAACCTGTTGTTTTGAATAACTGATTATGTTCATTAAAAATGGAGAGAGATGGCCCATCAGTGAAGACTGTGTACTGCTCTTGCAGAGGACCCAAGTTCGATTCCCAGCACCCATATGAGTAGCTCACAACCACCTGCAACCCCAGCTCCAGGCTATCAGATGTTCTCTTCCGGCTTCCATAGGTACTACAGTCAGATGTACACACATACACACACCCACACACATACACACACACACACACACACATACATAAATATACACACATATATATATCTATACACATAAATACAGATATACATACTCATATATACACACACATACATACACATACACACACATGCAAATAAATACACACACACGTACATATATGTAGGGTAGAAGAAAAGATCATTCAATAGAAATATATAGTGTATAAACTTTTACTTAAAGGACATGGAAATTTTTCTCTGAAACGAGCCAAAAATGTAGGCCGGCTAGTTCCAGAAACCGGTTGTCTTATCATCTAGGTGATTTCAGGGAGCGGTCAATCACAAAGTGAATGACAGTGACAATGATAAAGCCACATTCTGAGAATAAAGAGTATGCAGGATGTTTTCCTCATGACCCTGACTCCTGACTAAAGCATGAGTTGGGTTCCTCTGAAATTTTCCATTGTTTTTATGTTTCCTTGGTTACCCCCTCATTCCCCTCGTTTGTGGTTTTTTACTTTAAATACTCCACACTTCTTGTGCTCTTGGTCAAGCTCCTCTGCCCCTGTGAGGGTTACGAGCTCGTCCCTAGTATACTGGTTTCCCCTGAATAAACTTCATGCTGTTGCATCAAGATCGGTTTCTTGTGAGTCTTTGGGTGGCCGTGTTCTCCCAGGACTTGAGAGAGGGTCTCCCCTAGCGGGGGTCTTTCATATACACTCACACACATACACACACTCACACATAAATACACACATACACACACACTCACACATAATTACACACACACACACACACACACACACACACACTCCATTCACTGTTTTCTGTTTATAAGTGAGGCTCCCAAAGGTCAAATAGGACAGATCCCATGCCTACAAATAAAGCTTCACAGGTGACCAAGCAAGTTCAGCCAATTCATTTGTGTAAGGCCTCCCACTGCTTCTATTCTAAAGGTGGGGTTCACTAACAGGGTAGAGCAGTCAAGCTCAAAACTGAAGCCCATTGTCTCCTTTGACCTTGGCAGAGATGACAGCTGACTTTATGTCTGACCCCACAGTTCTCTCAGCAACTGTGTGCTAGGCAGTAGTCGCTTACCTGACAGGCACTGAGATAGTACCTATTGAGAATAAGTTTTAAAAGAGGATGAAGGGACAAAGGGTTGTTCTAAACCATCTCTCTTTCCTCTATAGTTGAGGAGCTTAGAAAGCTCAAGGTCAAAGGGCAGCCAGCTCTGTTGAGTAGAGATGAGCACACAGCCTGGCTTACTTCTTGGGTCTTAGCCACAGAATTCGAACTTACCTAGAGTTCCTACATGGTTCAGCTAAGTGCTCACACATAGTGTGTATGCATGCCCATCCATACTTTTGTCTGGGCCTGGAAGACCCCTTTGATCACTCCGAAACATAACAGAAATCTAAGCTTTACCACACACCTGGAGGCTCATCTCTTGGACATGTGGTCTGCAGGCCACTCCATTGTGGATAGCTGCTCTGTCCCCAGGCACCTGCAGGAATGTACATAAGGTGTTTTCTGCCACCTTCTAATGCAGAGCATGTAGGGTAGGCAGCCAGAACCTTGATGTGCATTGGGCTCTGCCCAAGCAAAAAAGGCTTATGTGGCCATGGAAGGGGCGGAGGCTAGCCAGGGCGTCTTATTGCCTTTGTCTTCCCTTAGTCTCCCATCCACAAAACAGCTGAATCACCAATCCCCTTTCTGCATAAGAGAATTTGCATAAGTGTGAAATTCACACTGTGGACCTTACTAGAAAACCAACCACTCTGGTGGATAATGTAAAAAGTTCCTAAAACTAAGAGTAAGAAATCAAAAAGCATGAAAAGGGAAGTCCCTGGCATATGATAGAATGTCTTCAACCCATGGGTTTGGTAAGGCACGCAAATCTCAAACGTACAATGAACTCTTAGGACTCACTCCATTGGCACGGGAGAGAATGGTATCTAAAGAAAGAGGAAGAGATCCCACTTATATATCTAGAAGTTTCTGCCTCATATTATCATGGTAGTGAGAAGAAAGAACAGGGTGGAAGAGAGAAGAAGCGGGGAGGGGAAGGAGGGGGGAGGAAAAGGAAGCAGAGGGGTGAGGAGTAAGAGGAGGAGGGTGAGGGAGGGGAAGAAGGAGAGGGATGGGGAGGAGGAGGAGGAGGAAGCCTGGCATGATCTTTCCCTGTCTATCCTTCCATGCTCCATCTCACTGGAATTTCAGGGAAAGGCAGTGCAGAGGGGGAAACCGAGGCTCAGAGAAATTCATAAATGTGGCCAAGGTCACGCCTCACCATTTCTACTTCCAGACAAGCAGCCTGGCACTTCTTCTCCAGGGCACCTCAGTAAAGAAAGGCTGCTGGATCAAGATGCCCCATTGGGACAAGGTCTTGGCTGAGCATCCTTCCCCCAGGGGTCTGGGCTATGCAGCTGGTGGGCAGAGATGGCCCAATTCAATCCAACTGAACTTCCATCCCCTTTGCAGGGATTCGGGGCTCAAGGGCAAAACACTGGTGAACTCCGGGAGCCGGACAAGGACAAAGAGCTAATTAAGACTGAAAGCAAGACCTGGCCCCCAGCTCTGCCGCCCTGTGCTGCAGACACCCAGGGGCCTGTGTTCCTTGCACACAGCCCAAGTAGCTTCTAAGTGGGACTAACCAATCCAAAGATGGGTCTGCCCCAAGAGGGAGCCTGCTGTGAAAACTGGATGCCACAGGGGCTGAGATCTGATCCACTTTTTGGGAACACTCCTTGGTGTTCTCTAGTCTATAATTTTCGGGGGGGGGATGTGGAAGGGACATTATGCAGTCGCCAAGCAACTTTTTCATTCACCCTCAAAATAATGTAAAGTGTGTTTGTTTTTTAAAGCCATCACTATGCAGCCCAGGCTGTCTCAAACTCAAGCTCCTCTTTCCAGTCTCAGCCTCCCAAATTCCAATATTATAGGTATGTACCTGGACCCCGGGGTTTTATTCAATTTCAGGACTTATTATCAGCCCGATATGGAACAGACTATGTGTGTGTGCATGTGCATGAGTGTGCATGTTACATGTTTGTGTGTGTGTGTGTCTATGTGTAACTTCTATTCTCCAGCCTTCCCTTGTGTGGTGTGCATGTGCGTGTGTGTTCCATTCCCCAGCCTTCCTTTGTGTGTATGTGTGTTCCATTCCCCAGCCTTCCCTTGTGTGTATGTGTTTGTGTGTGTGTTCTATTCCCTAGCCTTCCCTTGTGTGTGGTGTATGGGGGTGTGTGTTCCAGTCCCTAGCCTTCCCTTGTGTATAGAGTATGCGTGTATGTGGGATGTGTGTGTTCCATTTTCCAGTCTTCCTTGTGGTGTGTGTGTGTTTGTGTGTGTGTGTGTGTGTGTGTGTGTGTGTGTGTGTGTTCCACTTCCCAGCCTTCCCTAAAGCGATATCACCCTTGTGGCCTCAATCTGACAATCTAGAGAAGGTTCTAGAAAACATGTTCTTTCTTGCTAAAAACAGGAACAGATGCAGCCGGTTGAGGTCTTTTGCGTCTTTCCTCTCCATCTAACCTGGAGAAGCAGATGCAATGCCTGGAGGCAGAGCAGCCATCTTGTAACCATGAGGCATTACATGTGCCATGAATCCTGCCAGGAGCACCAAATAAGATGTTCAGCCTGTCATCTCTGGAGGTCACAGGTGTGAACACGCATGGCAAAGAATTTCTGGACCCCACCCACATCCGACATATTATTCACTAGAAGTATTTCCCGTGTCCATTTCTTTCCTGCCTAACTAAATGTTAGATCAATCTGTCCTGTACTGAGTCTAAGTCCTCGTCAGCATGTCAGCTGAAGATTTGATGCCCTTGCCTGTAATGTTGGGATGTAAAGCATGCCCCCAAAGATGTGTGTTTTGAACACTTGGTCTGCAGCTGATGAAGTTCTGGGCAGTTGGGGAACCTTTGGGAGGTGTCCTGGCTGGAGAAAATGAGTCCCAGGGAGTGGCTTTTGATGGCTATGTCTTCATGTTGCCTGCTTGCTGATCCTCAGAGCCCCCATCGGTTACCTTCTCAAGCACTTGCTTCTCCACGGCTCTCCTCGAAGGACAGGCCGATCACTGAAACCATGCAGCATCTCCTCCCAGAGCTGGCACGGATGGTCTCACTATGCAGTCTTAACTAGTCTAGAACTATCAACCCCAGGCTTACCTTGAATTCAAGAGGTCCACGGATCTCTACCTCTTGAGTGGTGGAATTTAAAGTGTGTGCCACCATGCTTGGCTGTATCTATTGTTTTAAGTCACACGCTTTGGGGTCGTTTATTACAACAGCCATGGAAAGCGCACAGATAATTTAAAAATGAATACTTATGCAGCCAAGTGTTGGTCCATTCTGGGAACCAAAAGGCACTGGTGTGGCCCACACTCAAAGGATTTCTGGGTAATGAGGTTCACTACCCGAGCACCTGGCATCCACAGGTCCCTCCTCTGGAAAGTCCAGAGGCAGGAAACGTCTGATTTCCTGGCTCTGCTCTCCTTCACTCCTCATAAGAGGCCCCAAGGCTGCTGCGGAGCCTAGCTTATGCTGGCTTTCGATTCTGCCTGCATCCTGTTTGAGCCAGGGATTTCCCTCCCAATTACAAGCTTCCCTTTCAGCCGTTCCACTTCCCCACACCTGGCTCGGAAGCACATGATGGCTGTTAGCCTCCAGCCTTGCCGCTGTCTCCTGTCACCTCATTGTGCCTGGGTGGGTAGTGGTGCTTCAGTAGCAACCCTGTTGCAAATATTGCGGAGAGACTGAACCAAAGGGCCATGCAGGAAAAAAAACGGTGGGTCGCTATAACTGCCTTCTCTCCAGCATCTAATCCAGGCATGTGTGTGAATGTGCACCCCCTGCTTGGAAATGGCCCACATCAGCCTCGGCAGCAGTAGCAAATATGGGAAGCTAGGCAAGATGGCGCCTGCTTCTGCTATCTAGGCTTGTCCATCAGAACCCTGATCTACTGTGTTTCCCACCACCGGTGGCCCGGTGATTGCTAACTCTTCAGTGTTATAAACTCTCCGGAAACCCTCTAACTAGAAGGTCACAGAGTCTTCTGGATGCCTGTGGAGCCAAGGCCATTTGGTTTCTGCTCACTGTGGGTGGCCTCCACTCTCTCAGCCAGCATCGGAATCCCACTTCCAAACATGGTCTCTAGATTGGAGTGGATCCATCTCTCGTATTTAGGTCTCGTATTTAGGTCTGGGAATTCTCGGCAAAGGTGTTTGACTCCCTGAAATGAAAGGAACTAAGTGAACTGATCGTAGTGCTGAGACCACATCTACCCGAGTTCATCCAGGAGGGAGGGAGGCCACACTCCCAATGGGATGACCCTCGTCTCCCAACTACCAACTAAAAAACCGCTAGAGACACTAAGCATGCTCCCGAGGACACAGAAGGTACTTCACTGATGGACCAACTCAAGGCCTCCCCCCTTCTCCCTGTAGTCTTGGTGAACTTCTTGGGTCTGGAGGTGGTGTAAGATACTTCCACCCAACCTCTCTCCCCATTCTCTTGCCTCTGGATGGGACTCTGGGGCAAACTGTAGACTCTCTGCCTCTGGCCACCTCCAGCGTCTTTGTATTTGTCTTAATATCCTTGCATTGGTACCTGCTTCTCACAGGTAAGGCAGAACCAGCTAGACCCACAGTCAGAAGGCTCTCCCCATCCTTAGAATCCAAAGGAGTAGGACATGAATACAATATAACGTTGCTCAGCAGTGAAAAGAGCAGAAACACTAGCATGGAGTGATCTCGAAATGTTTTGCAAACTGAAGGGAACAGAGAGCCTAGGGCTGTGGTGCATAGTGGGGCCTGTGACAGGAGGGTCTAGATCCTTGGGAAAGGGGTCAGGCTTCCCAGGCTAGAAGAGTAGAGGCAAGAAGGTCATGTTCAAAGTGGTCAACATGTTGTTTGTAGTGAATTTGAAAGTGGCTATAGGACCATATTCCTCAAAATTCAGTGTTCTGGGTCTGGAAAGATGGCTCAGGGGTTAAGAGCACTTGTTGAGGACCTAGGGCCAATTCCTACACACACACTGTGTGATTCACTACTACCTGTGACTCCAGTGCCAGGAGATAAAATGTTCTTTTCTGGCCTTTGTGGGTACCCAAATATACATGCACACAGATACACATGCTGACAGACAGACAGACAGACAGACAGACACACACACACACACACACACATACACACACACACACACACACACAGAGAGAGAGAGAGAGAGAGAGAGAGAGAGAGAGAGAGAAAATCTTAAAAACCTTATTGTGGACCTGTAATCCCAGTATTTAGGAGGCTGAGGCACATGGATGTCAAATTTGAGGCCAGACTAACTTCTTATTTAATGAGGCCTTCTCTCAAATAAATAAGCAAATTACAAGAACAACAGCAGCAACAGCAAAAGTCCTCAATGTTCCATCCATTGGAAAAATGTACAACTCACCAGGTATAAATTATATTTAAAACATAAATAAATGTGTCTGTATGTATATACATTATAAATCTCAAACATGTTTTTTGTGTCCTTTATTTTATTAAAGACACTTATCTTACTTGGTTGTGTGTGTGTGTGTGTGTGTGTGTGTGTGTATGTGTGCGTGCGAGGATGAATATATGTCATGTGTTTGCAGATGCTTGGAAATACAGTCACAGTTGTGAGCTGCCCAATATGAGTGCAGAGAAATGAGCTCAGGTCCTCGCCAAGTGCTCTCTCCCCCTCACCTCTGAGTCATTTCTCCATCGCTTCTGTGATGTTGTTTAAACCCCGAGTTAACTCTCTGAACCCTCATGAAACCCTACGATGTACTACTCACATTTTACAGAGGAGGAAATGAAGCCAGAGTCATGTCACCTGCAGAAAGTCACCCAGCTCACAGATAGCCGCACTGAGACCCAATTCCCAAACAGTAGACTTCGGAATCCATGTTAGGAGCCTTTGAGCCTTACTTTGAGAATCGGGGGGTGGGGGTGCGTGCGCAGCCTTCCTGACTCCCAGTCAGCACTGACATTGGGGAGGGGAGCTTAGAAGAGAATGGGATTGAAGGAAAGGGTTTCTCCACCTTGGGATGTTACATCTCTTCTCATCGATGCCCCAGTAATTCTTTAATGTCAGAAACTCTTCCAGGGAGCCCAATCGCAGCAGCAGGAGCGGCTGCCAGGGAAGGTGGCTGCGTTCTCAAAAGCCCTCCGTGGACTTCTCAACATGTCTTGTCAGCACTCAGGATGCCCCCCGTGACTTCTGAAATATTTTCCAAGCGAGTTCCCTGGCTGCCCATGACCTTGCCTCGCATTACCCCATCCATACAAGACTGGGAGTGCCTGTTGACAAGGCCCCACAATTGCCTTCTCCCCACTTTGCTAGCTTAAGTGTAGAGGAAGATGCTCAGGAGGAGGGTCATGGAGGGTGTTACACCCCAGTTTCTCCCAGTCTTAGCAATGCAAGGCAGAAAGTGGTAGCCAGAGGGGACACACTAACAGGCGATGTTCTCGTCTGGGTGGGTCTGGGACCTGCAGTGCTCCAACAACACACATACATTCCATTTGTGCTCCTGGCTTGACATAGGCAAGACTGGATAGATATTCTGCCTACCGTGGCTTCAAACTCTGGAGGGTGTTTGCAAAGAATTGGAAATGTCTGTCTTAAAAACAGAGTCCTCCCATTTCAGCTGGAGATACTACACATTAAAAACTCCCCCAGGAAGCTGCTAGACTTCAGCTCTAGGGTCCTTCAAAATTGGCAGAAGCAGGAACAATTGCTGAACCAGAAAAAGCATTCACTAACTCAGCAAGGGCTTGCCCAGGGTCTCTGTTCACTGAGTTTATAAAAGCCAGGCTGAAGACACGGAAATGGTTCAGTTGGTAAAGAGCTTGTCCAGCAAGCATGCAGACCTGAGTTCAAATCCCAGGCACCCACATCAACAATAACCCACACCTGTAATCAGCCTACCGCTGTAATCCCAGTGCTTCCACAGTGAGATCAGAGGTGGAGACTAAAGAATCCTATCCTGTCTTAGGCAAGATCTCACACAAGGTGGAAGACTAAGCCTGACGTGAAAGTTGTCCTTTGACCTCCACATGCATGCCTTGGCACGTGTGTATCCCAACCCCCCAACCCCTAACAGACACATAACTTCACTCTCTGACTTCAAATTCAATCACGGTCTCTGTTCACCTTTCCTCTGTGTGTCCCTCATAAGGGACTCATGTCCTTTAGGACCTGTGCCAACATTCCAGAATATTTTCACCCTCAGGTCCTGCAGGTTCTAGAAGTCAGGATGTATTCATGTGCAGAGGGGCGGAGGCCACAGCTCCTCCTTTAGAGCATTGGTTCTCCACCTTCCTAATGCTTCCACCCTTTAATCCAGCTACTCATGTTATAGTGATCCCCAATGAGAAGATTATTTCGATGGCTACTTCGTAACTGTAACTTTGCTACTGTTATGAATCGTAATGTAAATATTCATGTATTATTCCAATGGCTACTTTGTAACTTTAACTTTGCTACTGTTATGAATCGTAACGTAAATATCTGTGTTTTCTGATGGTCTTGAGTGACCCGGTTTGTCCCCACCCCACCCCACCCAGTTCCTTTTCTCTTTTCTTGGGGTCTGATTCCTTAGAGACTTCATTCACATCAGCACTGCTCTGCCTGGATTCCACCCTTGAATGCTTCACCCCTCATGTAGGTGAGAGATTCCTGACAATTCTAAGCAGCCAAGGAGGACCACTGTAATCCTGCCTTAAAAAGCAGGGAGCTGGAAACCCCTCACTGGGGATTATTTGGTATGTTTTCCATACCTCTGGTGCTGGGTGTTCCTAAGACAGTTGCTACATCACTCTGAACTCTGCAAACACACACGTAAGATAAAATCAGGGGAAAGTGGAGAGAACCAGGAAGGGAAAGGAACAGGAAGGACAATATAGGGCCCACTATATAGTCACCAGCTTGATTGCTGGCTTTGGGACGCAAAGACCTGCACAGCACTGTTTGTTGTTTTGATTTCTGCAGACCTACTGTCCGGCACGTCCTAAACAAGAGCTACAGACAGACCTTTAAGATTCCATCTCCGTTTGTGCGATTCATGCTGATGCAATTGAGGGCTAGCAAATTCCAGGCGTCCTCCCCAGGGATAGGCACCCAGAGAAGGGGGAAATCCGAGTCATTTATCCAGACCCTCTATTGAACGTAGAGACTGCACAGGTTATATGTTTGCTATGTGCAAAAAGCAAAGTGGAGAAGTAAATTATCCTCTTGGTTAGAGGCTAGCCAACTACTGCAAGATACAGGCTCTCTCTCCATCCTAGCTACGTATTTATTCAAGGATGCTGCTGCAGCATGCAAGCACAATTCAGTTGAAGGGTGTTGCCATGTGTCAAGAAAACTTTATTAGCACAAAAGGGGACTGTGGATCTTGGTCATCATTCCTGCAACTGAGAAGTACTAAGGAAGATCTGACTGTTGAGCTCTCAATGTAGTGTGGAGATGGTGCCTTGTGAAAGACACATAGAAAGGGGTTGGGTTGACAATGTAGGAAGATGGAGAAGGAAATAGAAGGATGTTGGGGCTTCGGGGTTAGGGGGTCTAGACAGAGTCAGGGAGGTCCTGTAGAGTAGAGGTTTCCTGCCCTCCAAGGAGACCTGGGTTCTGTTCCCAGCACACAGGTTGGGCTCAGAACAATCTGGAATTCTAGCTCCAAGAATAACATTCTCTTTCCTTCCCTCCCGCACCTCTCTCCAACTTCTTGGAAACTTCATCGTCAAACACTACAGTATTAGAGGTGATCTCTGAACTGGGCACAGGGGACAACAGCCTCAATCAAGCTGCCCAATCCTGCTGAGCTTGGGTGGGATGCATCTGGATGTCTTTCTGCTCATACCAGATGAGAGCCAAGGCCACCAGAGCTGGAGACAGGCGGCTGCCCTCCCTGTCAGTCACTTGCCCACCCACAAAAGTCTCTTTTCATCCGATGCACTGCAGCAAAGGGGACTGGCTTCTTCCTGCCCCGGTTTATGGAAGGCGACAGCAGAGGCGAGAAAACAGGCGGCGGAGAAGCCATTACAATCAATTTGCGCAGCCGGCGCGTTCGCAGACAGACTCCGTGTGGACTGGATTCTGTTACTGGGGCTGGGGGGACTGGCCCGGCGGGGGGTAGGGGGGCCTTCAGGGAGGCTGGAGCCTTCTGCCTTCCGCGGATGGGCCCCATTAGGGTTGCAGGCTGGCGCCACTGCTGCGGGGGCTCCCACCCCGCGCAAGTCCCATCCCAGAGCAAGATGGGGGGCGCCCGTGTTAGCTTAACTCCTGCGGCTCCCAGACTAATTGCTCACGGTGCAAACACGCCTCAAAGTGCTGTGGCCTCGTCAATAACAGGGTATTAGACGCTTCCATTCCTCAAGCATTGATCTGTTTCCCTCCCTGCCTCCCCCTGGCTCGGCTCCCTGCTTCCCTCTCCCAGCCAGGACTGCCTGGCTCCAGCTTTGATGACCCCCCCTCCCCAACACACACTTTAAAGTGTTTTCTAAGCGTGTGTTTAGCGTGAGTGGTGTCTAAGTGCTAATTGTTACACCACAGGTTGATTGGCGACGAGATGGCTTGCCAAGTCCCTCCAGTCTCCTGGGGGGCGGGGGCGGGGCAGAGAAGAGGTGGGAGAGGGAAATCCTTGATGCTTCTCAGTTTCCGGTCCTCTTTGCATATTTTTTGGCCCGGTTGTTGAGGAGGGTAACCCCTATTATGATTTTATTGTTGTATTTTATTTATTATTTCTGGAAATAATAAAAGAAAGAAAGGATTTCTTTACAGACGCTGGGTAAACGAAATCCCTGGTGGCTTTGGGGATGGTGGAGTTGGATCCCTAGGTCTGGATAGAGCTAGATGTGGCAGTTCACGAAGGAACACCTGGAGTCCAAGGTCATTCTGAGCGGCATGGCAAGTTTGGGGCTAGCCTAGGCTACCTAAGACCCTGTCTCAAACATAACAAAAGAAAACAAAAACATGCCACAGAGAAGACTGTGACTGCCCCTCAGGAGCGAAGTTGGGCCTGTGAGGTTGCCAGAATCCCTCTGTCCATCCAGAGCTGGATCTCTGCGTGGAGAGTACAATGTGAGCCTGTGAGTGGCTGCATAGGGAGGGATGACAATGTCTTAAAAGATGTGCTCCTGTCCCTCAATCCACCAGACTCTTGAAGCAATGGATCTCGAGAAACTGGAATTTTCCCCTGGAGCCTCACACTTGAGAAGGGAAATTCTGAATCCTAGTGCCAGCTGGGGTGGTGATGGTGTGTATGAGGGGGAGGGGGGTTTAGGGGTGGCAGGATGAGGACTTCACACAGTAGGGACAGCTTCTCAGACCCTCTTGCTTGGGAACACTAGAGCTGAGACAGTAATGGATCAACGTTGATAGACCAGATCCTGACCAGGATGTCACAGATGTGCATCTCACTGCCTCTCCCTCTATGTAAATGTTAATCTCACCTCAGGTCCTAAACTTAGAAGGAGTCACTTCATCTCTCTGCCTCTTCTCTTTAGCTGTTTTAATCAGAGTTTTTAAGGAAGGGCAACCACATTTGGCTCCTCGGGATAGAGGCTGTGACCCTAAGGTTGGGAACAATCTGAACAGGATAAATGACAGGTAAGTTCCCTTGGGCCTCCTATGTAGCCCAGGCTATCCTCAAATTTAAAATCCTCCTGCCTCAGCCTCTCAGAGTGATAGCCTTACAGGTGTACACCCCCGCACCCAACCTACAGGTGCTTTCTCATTAGAGCCCTAGTCTTGCCCACTAGTGGCCCCAAACATTCCCACCCAACTGGCGAGCCAACATTTTAAGCAGGTGTGTGCCTGCTTAAAGCACGGACATGCAGAGGTGTCCAGTCACCATCTTCCAGAGGAAGGGGTAGAGATTCGGGGGGCCAAGTACATTTTGGAGTTAGACAGCTAATGCCTGCTTTCTATCATTTTGCTGACATTGGACAGGACACTGGACCACTGGGTACCTGGGCTTTCTCAGCTTTACAACAAGAATAATGCCAATGTGAACCCATAAGTGGGGTTGTGAGGGTGATATGAAGGGACAGCTGATGAGTTATGTATAGACCACAAGCAGGTGCTATGACCATTCTGTTCTGCTCCCTTGCTCTGTTCTAGAATATTTCTATGATGTGTAGTCTCCATACTAGAAGTAGGCTTCATGAAACCTGTGCCCTCAGCGTAAGTAGATCTCAGGACATAGGAATCTCAGACCTTACCAGGAACCTTCCTGGGACTTGGTCACATGAGCCATGACATCTCTCTCTAAGATTCAGGTGCATGTTGAAGTTCCAAATGGTCCAGCCTCTCCCAGCACACTGGCTTCAGAGTTTAGATTTGGAGTTCCCAGGAAAATCGTGGCACTTCCCAGACACCCCAGACCAGGACAGCCTATTCCACCTAATTATAATGGATATGATCATGACTGTGAATCTCTCAGCTGACCAAGAGTCGTGATCATCCAAGGCCTGGCTTTGGGAAAAGCATCTTTGAGACTGTGGAAATGACTGTTCATAGGTGAATGCCCAGCAAGGTCTTCTTGAAATGACCTTCAGAAGATGAGGGAGAGCCCATAGAATACAGAGAACTTGCCCCTCCATTCTGTGCTCCCTTTGGGGCCTTTGTGGGTACAATTCCTTTTGGTTAGAATGCTGTGATCTCCAGTGACCTCCTTCCAAGTGAGGGTCTCATTCATTCACATGTTACTGGTCTACCTTCACCTGTCCATCACATACAGCTTAGCTCATCGATGACAGTGATTAAGTCCATTGTCACTACAACACTACAGGCCCTGGAGCAGCAGATTGGCAAGTTGTGGGAGTTCCAAAGATAATGGCTTGCAGACTGCAGCGAGCTCTTCGTGCAAAATGGAGATGAACCCCGTCCTTATGCTCTTTGGGTGAGAGTCTTCGCTCAAGCATCTACTTTGGCTCCTCCTCAACAAACCCCTGGTCATGTCAAACAACAGTGGGAGTATGATCTGATACAGAAAATAAACCTTAGCTCAGATCCTCCTAATGCTGTAAGCAGCTCACTAGATCATAAACACGTGCCAATACAACCACAGAGCGAAGTCACATCCATCTCAATAAAGCATTCCGGTTTGCTTCTGAGCTTGTTTGAGGGGTCCAACATGGAACATACAGGAAGTGATTCTCAAAGCATAGTGCTAAGCAAGTAGATGGTGGGATGAGGGATATTCCCTAACCTTCTGCCTTTGAGCAGGCTACTACGATACCTGGATGGGCCTCCGCTCTCAGCTCATGAAGTCTCTGAGTTAGTCACATCTTTATGGCAGAACTGTGGGGAAGATAGAGGTGATGTGCATGCTGACAGCTGGCACAGCACAGAAAGGTGCTCAAGGAAATGGGACATTTCTAATTAATACTCTCTGGGATGGGACATCCTTGGGAATATTTGCCTCTATTTCCAGGCAAGGAAACAGGACTCAGAGTGGCTCTAGACTCTGCTCTCAAGAACACACACACTGTCCCTCATCAGGGAAGGAAGGAGAAACACCTCACATAGTTTTTCCTCTTAAAAAGAGGGGACATATTTACTTCTTGCAAAGGGGGAAATGTCCATTTTATGACCAGAGGAACATTACAAGAAAAGTCAGAAAAGTCAGCAAGAGCCACAGCCCTGACCCAGCCTTCAGCCCTGACCCAGCCTTCAGCCCTGACCCAGTCTTCAGCCCTGAAACGTCCCCAGTCTACTACAGTGGTGTCAGGGACCTTGGAGGTGGTGCTGAAAGTCACCCAGTATCTACTAACACATAGTGGGGAAATAGTCCTTATCTGGAGAAGGCCGAACATCACATTCTGCCTTCATGCTATGCTCAAGGATTTGATACAGATTAGCTGAGGTCTTTGATTTCCCAACTGTTTCTTCAGCTGTACTGTTAATTGGACACACAGGGTCTTACACAGAGCCATAGATGATGATGGTGATGATGATGATGATGATGATGATGATGATGATGATGATGATGATGATG
>JADRCD010202514.1:0-30353 GCA_019843815.1 Montemys delectorum | reverse complement strand
TCTATTTCTCTCTCTTTAAAACACTACATCTTTTATTACATTCATGTGTGTACAGGCAGATAGGAGTCATAGGATAACTCACTGAATTGAACCAGTTCTCTCCTTCTTCATGTGGTCCTGGGTCATGAAAGCAAGTTCCTTTATGCCCTAAACTATCAACACAGCCACAATCTCCATCTCTTGACCTTCCACCTCAGTCTCCCAAAGTGCTAGGATTACAGGCCTTCCCTAAAACAACTGGCCTGTTACTGCAGGAAATCTGAAGACCAAAGGAAAGAGAATCATGTATTTGTACCAATTACATGAGAGAATTCAAACCTGTTTACATTGCTGGGTTTTATTACTCAAAATTACCCAAAGAAGCTGGGCAGTGGTGGCACACTCCTTTAATCCCAGCACTTGGGAGGCAGAGGCAGATGGGTTTTTGAGTTTAAGGCCAGCCTGGTCTACAGAGTGAGTTCCAGGATAGCCAGGGCTATACAGAGAAACCCTGTCTAAAAAAAAAAAAAAAAAAAAATTACCCAGAGAAGTGAGTAATTATTCCCATTCTATTCACATGGGAAGTGACCAGTTTCTCAGTCTGAAAAAAAAAAAAAAAGCTCAATTCGAATACAGCCTAGGGTTGGAGAGATAGCTCAGTGGTTAGGAGTACTGGTTGCTCTTCCAGAGGTCTAAGTTCAATTCCCACCAACCCCTTGGAGGCTCACAACCATACACAATGGGATCCAATGCTCTATTGTCATGCAGGCATACATTCGAATTGAGCACTCATATACACAAATAAATAAAAACTTAAAGAAACCCAACCTAACGGCCTTCAAAGTACAAGTCCTTTACAGATAAGGAAAAGAAGTCTATTTGCAGGGACTTATGGGAAACCCATTGCAGACAAAACGCTTTTACAGAATAAAAATTTCTAATTCAATGACTGAGTGCGCCGGGCGGTGGTGGCGCACGCCTTTAGTCCCAGCACTTGGGAGGCAGAGGCAGGCGGATTTCTGAGTTCGAGGCCAGCCTGGTCTACAGAGTGAGTTCCAGGACAGCCAGGACTACACAGAGAAACCCTGTCTCGAAAAACCAAAAAAAAAAAAAAAAAAAAAAAAAGACTGAGTGCTTCCCCCACCCCCTCCCTTAAAAAAAACCAAAAAACCAAAAGACGGAACAACTATATTACAGTATAGAAGATCCCTCACAGAACGGTCAAATCACATTGTAAGAGAAGGAACAGAGAGGAAATGGTGACAGCATTACGGCATTTTGGCCTAAGATGCTAAGGTGACTATGAAATATTAGCGCAGCTGTGTACTTCTGTAGCACCATCGTCATAAATGTTGGCCATCTTCACTGCAGACAGCTGCAGGCTCGGGTTTACTTCTGCAAACCTCACCCCTAGCCCTCGATCAGGCGGGTGTTGCCAGCTGTCGTAGCACCCGCCACAGCCTCTTCTTTCTCACTCCCACGCACGCGCCAAGGCCGCCGCGGCCCCGACCAGAAAGGCGCGCGCCCCAGGCGCACGTGACGGGCCTGGGGAGGGCAGTTTTCATTCTCCCCTCCCCCTTCCACAAAACCCGCCCTCTCCTGGCAGGCCGAGGCTTTCTATTGCGCTACCACCAGAGTGACCTCCAGGTCAGCCAATCGAGACGCAGCGCCTCCAGTAAGGCCCGCCCCCTGATGGTCCTCAGGTTCCTTCCCGCTCACACCGGAGTCACTTCCGAAGAGAGAACCGCCATGAAGAGAGTAGGGGGTGCCGCCCACCTCTGCACCGACAGCCTCCCCGAGTCCCAGCAGCAAGACGGCAACCACGCACCCAGCTTCTCCAGCCACAGCTCATGCCGCCGTCGCCAGCGGCGCCGACATGACAAGGCGCTGCATGCCCGCTAGGCCAGGTTTCCCCTCATCCCCAGCCCCGGGGTCGTCGCCCCCGCGCTGCCATCTGAGACCCGGTAGTACCGTCCCTGCTGCAGCGGGAAAAAGAACAGAGAGTCCTGGGGACAGGTACCGTGCAGAGGGCTTGAGAAGGGGCCGGGTCGCGGGGGCACGGGTAGAAGGGAGGACTGCGGACGGCTGCTCTTCAGTTCCCGCCATCCTCAGCGAGCTCAGGCCTTGATGTTCTGGGGCCTGCAAGCCCTCGCCCCGCCTCCGCGCGGGGGCTTCTGGGAGTTGGAGTCTCCTTTTCTGTAGTTGGGGTGTTGCTTTTGGTCTAGTGACCACCTGCCTAGATGGCAGCGGAAAGCCCGCTTTAGGTAGAAGATTGTTTTTCTCCTTTTCGAGAGCTTGCCCTGGGGCCCTACCTTCTCGAAGCCTCTATTTAGATCGTTCTGATCCTGGTGGTTTCTTGAGTTTAATTATGTAAGATGTGATAAGGAAAACCCACGAAGTACTTAATAGTACAGTGTACACGACCATTCATACTAAAAACATTTTTGGAATGCGCCTGTTTTCTCTTTGAGTGACTTTCTCCCTCGACAACAGACCTTTCTTTTCCTGTTTCCTTTTTCTTTCTTTTTTTTATATGGTAAAGATTTTCTGGGAGCTATGTAATGATGGAGAATTTCATCAAATGACATCCTCTGACAATAAAACATATTCAAATTATCTACGAACTTGGTACTGTCTTTTTTTTTTTTAATTTTAAGAAGTGGTAACAAACGTTTACGTTTATGCCTTAATATTGTAGCACAGCCTCACAATCCTTTATCTTAATTCCGAAAGCCAGGAAGCTGTGAAAAGCAAATGTTTTCATTACGTTTTCACCACAGCTTACTTGGTAGCTAAGCTGTGTTGACCAGAGCTAATATAAGGTTGTCTGTGGTACTGAATTGTAAGTGTTGATAAGCTTTGCTGGAGAAATACTAATATTTTGGCTACAGGTTGCAGTACCCAATCCTGCTGGGGGTTGTACATAATACATTCAAGTTATTTCTTCTCCAAAATCCAATAAATTGAGAATTGTAACATGCTTGGTCTCAGCACTTTCAGATAAAGGTTTGTGAAGCTGTCACAATTTTTTGAACCAATTATACTTAAGTAATGGATATTTCTGTGTGCTTGAGATTAGGAAATAATTATGTTTACCTCTACAGAGTTCATTTATAGTTTCATGGTTTGTCCAAAGTTATTTTTTCCTTTTGGATATATTGAAGAGCGTAGTATTAGGTTTAATACTGTAGGGAAGGATATGGTGTTAATATTTAGTAAAAAGATACAAGTATATCTTGGTTTTAATTTGCTGCTTCTGAGTTCTTTTGCACCTCTCCACTACCAGTAGTAGGGACATCATTTGTGTTCCCTTTGCAGGCTAGCATTTCTTCCTTACTCAGTGGTAGAGTTAATTTACCTAATGTAATTTACTTTCTGTAAACAAATGCATGTTTTCTCCCATAGCCTGTCACTCATATTTCTCATCATCATTTAGGTTCTCTCAACATACCATGGAGTCTAGGTCAACCAGTGAAGATGCTCACTGCTCTTCCAGTGTGACCAGTAAAATGTACACTAGAGAAGGAGATGAGCCTTAGGTTGGATTGTTCAGGCTGCCACTGAGTACTGGCTCAGTTTAGAGACGCTGCTTGTGTGCTTTCTCTCAACAAAATGGAGACGTTTCAGGAAAAAATTATTTACTCAATTTTTTTCTACATGTAACATCTCAACATACACGAACAGATCAGAGTATAGGTTCTGGTAATAATATGCCCATGGTAGGGTGCGGTAACCCATACACATTATTAAAGCTGTTTAGTTTGGTTTTTGTTTTACTTGTTAACTGTCCAATTCACTTTTTATTTTACGTAGGTAATATGCTGCTTTTGTAAAATATCTTAAGGGTTTTTTTTTTTTTTTTTTTTAAGTATTTTACTTTTATTTTATGTGGATGAGTGTTTTTGGCTAAATGTTTGTCTGCACCATGTGTGTGCCTGGTGTGAGGAGACCAGAAGGTGGCATCACGTAAGCCCTGGAACTGGAGTTAGTCATTTGTGAATAGCCATGTGGGTGCTGGGAACCCTGGCTTCTTTGCAAGAGCAGCAAGTATTCTTAACCCCTGCGCCATCTCTTCAGCCCCTTGAATCTTTGCTTGTTTTGTAGATTTTGTTTGTTTTGATTTGTTTTTCAAGACAGAGTCTCATTGTATAGCCTTTACCAGGCCTAGAATTCACTCCATAGACCAGACTGGTCTTGAATTCACATAAATACATCTGCCTTATCTCCTGAGTGCTGGAATTAAAAGGTGTGTGCTACTGCTCCTGGCTAATCTTAAATCTTAGAAAAAAAAGTTGAAACACAAGTTGTTGCTCATTCTAGTTTTTGCTATTAGTTTAGGATCTTATAAAACAAAGAGATTAGTGTAAGAGTCATGAATGATCTGTTCTGCTTTTGCCTTGCACGTTCCTTTTCCGATCAACCCTACATTCTCCCATCTGCTATTCTACTCCTGTTGCAAGTCTCTGTTAGACAGGTCTATGATCTCTATTATTTATCAGGTTTCTGTTTAAGACTCAATTGTGTTTATAAACAGCAAAAAATGGTTATATGTTTTTAATTTCCTTGTGGTTTAGCAAATTATGATTGATATTTTCAGAACTTTATTAGTTAAATCAGAAAGTGGAATTCAGCCCATATTATATAAATCTAACATTTACTAATTTAAAATATTGAGGTTTTAATACTCGGTTTTGCGATGTCATATTAGTTGTGCTTTTATTTTCAGGAAGCAATCAATCATAGATTTCTTCAAGCCAGCTTCAAAACAAGGTATGCGTGTTAATGTATTGTTGATGGGTTGTTTTAGAGATGAAGAGTCTCCAAACTTGATTATACTGTTCAGAATTTAAAAATGTTTGTTATAGTGAAAACGTGGTAAACAGTAAACCATCTCTTCTACATTCTTAACATTAAAAAATATTCCAGCATATAGTGCTTATATTATTTGTATTCTCTAGTAAAGTAGCTCACAAATAAAGCCATAAGGAGCTTAGTTGATATAGGAGAAAGGATTCATGAAACTTCATAAAAGATAAACCTATTTCTTAATTTTTCTTTCTTCCCCCCAGAATATATTTTATCACCACATATTGATTGGCTTGAATTTTTTAGTAGCTTCAGTACAGTTAAAAGTTAATAGTATAAATATTAACAGATACATACATTTCTTTTTAATAATGTGTGATTTATATGTGTTTTAATTGTGGCTGTTTTAGACAAACATATGTTGGATTCTCCTCAAAAATCAAACATCAAATATAGAGGAAATGGATTATCCATCACCGGGACAGAGCAATTTGAAAGGAAATTATCTTCACCAAAAAAACCTAAACCCAAGAGAATGTCATCAGAAGAAAGTCCTATTTTAGAAGCTTTGATGAAAGGTGGGAAAGAGCACCACAAAGATCGTGGTGTCCATGAATCACGGCGGCCTTGTGTGTCTCTAAGCACCAAATATTTACGCAAAGGAGCAGGCATCTATGCGCCTTCCTCTTATCGGTTGCCCAAAGAGATCAAGGCACAGAAGAAAAAACACCGGTCTCCTGAGAGAAGGAAGTCACTGTTCATGCATGAAAGTAACAGGGAGAAGCATGACAGAGATGGAGGCAAGAACAGTGAAGACTCCAGAAAACAGGCCCCAGCCACAGAAGGTGACATCTTCAAGAACAGCTCCAGAAGTGTTAGTAGCAGAAGCAGCCTCTCCAGGCACCATCCAGGAGAAAGCCCACTGGGGGCTAGGTTCCAGTTATCATTAGCTTCATACTGCCGAGAACGAGAACAGAAGAAGCTGAGAAAGGAACAAATGGAGCAGAGAATCAACTCGGAAAATTCGTTCTCAGAAACAGGCAATCTTTCCTTAAAGTCCTCTGGTGTAGGGAAAAAATGTAAGCCAAGGCAGGAGCACAGCAAGCACAGTGAGGCTGCAGCTGGGAAGAGTAACCTCTCCAATCGGGTATGTACAGGACTTCCCAAGGCAGCTTTGTTACTTCTGGACCATGCTTAGACCTAAGTCTAATGATACATATTAATTCATAGCATTTAAGGAAATAGAGGTGCACAACGTGGGCTGATGCTGGCTTCATTATTTATTTTGGTTTTTTTGAGATAGAGTTTCTCTGTGTAGCCCTTATTTTCCTGGATCTCCCTTCATAGACCAGGCTAGCCTTAAATTCTCAGAGCTGCAGCTGCCTCTGCTCCTGAGCGCTGAGATTAAAGCCTTGCATCACTACTGCCCAGTTAAATTCAGCCTTTACCCTAATTTTTACAGACCTGGAGCAAATCTTTTTTTTTTTTAACAATTTTTTTTTTTTTTTTAATGATTCCTCTTCATTTTTTATGTGCATTGGTGTTTTGCATGCATGTCTGTCTGTGTGAGGGTGCCATCCCCTGAAACTGGAATTATAGACAGTTGTGAATGCCATGTGGGTGCTGGGAACCCAGGTCCTCTGAGCTATCCCTCCAGTCCTACAAACATTCTTTCAGGCATGTATTGTAATTTTTTTTAAAGATTTGCCAAAAGGAGGTACTTAAGGAATGGCAGATATAAAAGAACAGGAAACAGCTTAGAGCAGTGCTTCTCAAAATGTCCTCAGAGCAGTAGCAGCAGTGGCCCTTGGAATTTGTCTGAAATGCACTCTCTGTCCCCATAAGAAACAGTGGAGTCAGCGCAGCAATCTTCAGTTAAAAAGCCTCCAGATAAGTGCCCTCTGGGTTTCTCTGTGTAGCCCTGGCTATCCTGGAACTCATTCTGTAGACCAGGCTGGCTTGGAACTAAGAAATCTGCCTGCCTCTGCCTCCTAAGCGCTGAGATTAAAGGTGTGCGCCTTGCCTGGCCTTTTTTTTTTTTTTTTTTTTTAAGATTTATTTATTATTATTATTTACACTGTAGCTGTCTTCAGATACACCAGAAGAGGGCATCAGAATTCATTATGGGTGGTTGTGAGTCACCATGTGGTTGCTGGGATTTGAACTCACGGCCTTCGGAAAGGCAGTCAGTGCTCTTACCCACTGAGCCATCTCACCAGCTCCCCACCCCCCCTTTTTTTTAAAGCTACCTCTGAGTATAAGTGCTTGCTTTATTTGTCTAGAAGTCAGTTCAGGTGTAAGTTCATATTCTTTACTTCTCAAGATTCCTAATTTTCTTCTCCTTTTCCTCATAGGAAAATGGACATCTCTCAAGAAAAAGATCATCTTCAGACTCATGGGAACTTTCAGGTAGGTAGCATCAGACTTAAGCATAGAATTTCTAATGAATTTATATCTTTTTCATACCAGTTTTTAAAAATAAATTTGTTTAAATATTCAGTTCCCTTCCTAGAATTAAATGTCTCAAATGGTTAAGAGTTTGATAAAATTACATCCCAAAAGAATATTATTCAGATCTAGGTATGGTGACACACATCTGTAATCTCAAGTACAGGAGAAGTCGATACAGGAGGCTCTAGAGATTGATGTCAGCCTGAACTACATAGAATAATACCTGACCTCAAAAAATAAATGCTTGAATTTATTCTGCATGATCTGTTTTCTTGACTGCTCTCTGCCTTCTTCAGGAGTTCTCAAAAGTGTGTTTTAACTGATATGGAATGTTTCACTTCTCAATCTTTGTCTACATCAAGAAACGTAATCTTGATGTTAGGCATGATGGCACAAATCTGCGATCCTAGCACTCAGTAAGCTGAGGGAAGAGATTGCATGTTTGGGGCTTGCTTGGGCTACAGTGGATGTTGTCCTAGAACAGATGAGTGTAATCTTGTATTCTTGGTGTACTGTTAAAAGATGTTTTGTGTTAAGTTAAAACAAGATCCAAATATTCCAATTACAAAGGTACTTTTTTAATATTACATCTCAAAAACATCTGCAAGGTTTAGCTGTTAGCGCAGGAATTTTTTTTTTTTTTTTTTTTTTTTTTTTTTTCTCCCGAGACAGGGTTTCTCTGTATAACCTTGGCTGTCCTGGAACTCACTCTGTACACCAGTCTGGCCTCGAACTCAGAAATCCGCCTGCCTCTGCCTCCCAAGTGCTGGGATTAAAGGCATGCACCACCACGCCTGGCTTTTATTTTCTTCTTGAGACAGGGTCTCTCTTTATAGACCTGGCTGTCCTGGAACCCTGTGTAGCCCAGGGTGGCCTCAAACTCAACAAAATACATGTTCCTGTGCTTGTCTCCCCAGTGCTGGGATTAAAGGCATGCACAAACACAATCAGCTAAAACTTAGTTCTTTAAGGTATTTTTTTTTTTTTTAAGATTTATTTATTATTATATGTAAGTACATTATAGCTGTATTCAGATGCACCAGAAGAGGGCATCAGATCTCACTAGGATGGTTGTGAGTCACCATGTGGTTGTGGGACTTGAACTCGGGACCTTCAGGAGAGCAGTCAGTGCTCTTAACCGCTGAAACATCTCTCCAGCCCCAAGGTATCTTTTCTTAATCGAAAAATAGAACATTAAACTCTGAACACTGCAAGTGATCCCGGGAGATCCTGGTTTATTGTTGTTCAGGAGTTTGGAAACACTATTCATATGTTAAATCTCTTACCCACAGAAAGATCTGAAGCAACTTGAGGTGACAGCCATGGATAAAATATTTTAAAGTAAGGACCCAGAATTAAAATATTAAAAATTAACACTGCATAATTTTATTCCTGAGCAAATGAAAGGCTTCTAGAAATAATCTTATTCATCTAGTGTGTCAGCTTTTTCTGCCATAACCTCAAACTTTGAGAAATGAACTTCACAAATTATTCCTACATTTGGGAGGATGTAGTGAACACAGCAATAGCTAACACTTATTGAAAAACTCTGTGTTCCTTGTGTCATTTATTTATGTGATAATTTAAAATGCCCCTGTACGTGGTAGTTACATGCCTGTAATTTAGGCTGTAGAGCAAGACCCTGCCTCAGAAACAAAAGTATGGGGCTAGAGAAATGGCTTAGTTGATAAAGTGCCTGCTCCACAAGGACCACAGCTCAGATCTCTAGTGTCTGTGTATAAAAGCCCAACTCAGCAGTGCTCGCCTATAGTCAAAGCACTGTGAAACCAATATCCAGCCGATAAACTGTCTAAGCAGTACAAAAGAACTGAAGATTCTGCCATTCCTCTACCTAGGAAGTTTAGAAAAAGAGTCTCAGACTTGGGCTCGGGGAGTAGGGAGCGTGCACACACACACAAATTTGATTTTGAGAATACAGATTATGTGCATTATTGGTTTTCTTTGTCTTCCTGAGCCTTAAGCATGGGCTAGGCAAGTATCTACTACTATATACCTTCAGTCTTGATGAATTTTAAATGAATGATTAAAGTATGGGTTAATAATTTTTTTCAATAATTTTTGTCTTGCTGTCTGGAACTCACTATGTAGACCAAACTGACCTTGAACTTGGAGATTGGCCTGCCTCTGCCTCCCAAGTGCTGGGACTATAATCATTTACCGCCACAACAGACTTAGTGAAATTTTTTTTTAGCATAATGTAAATTTTAAAGACTAATTAACTTAGGCTGAGGAGATGGCTTAGTGGGTAAAGTACTTTGTGTGTAATCATATTGGCTAGAGTTCAGATCCCAGCACACATATATGTGCTGGGCAAGTGTTGTACCCCACCTATAACCCAAGTGCTCTAAAGGAAGTGTGTAGGCAAACTAGACTAGGTGAATTGATAAGAACCATGTTCAGCTAGAGACCTTGCTTACGTAAATAAAGTGGAGGGTGATCGAGAGTAACACCCAACAGCAACTTCCAGCCTCTACTCAAACACTCATATAAACTAGAACTCAAAAAATATATAGCTTCTGTTTGAATTTGAAGGCTTGTAGAGTGTCAAGACAGGGTTTCTCTGTGTAGCCCTGGCTGTCCTGGAACTTGTTCTATGGACCAGGCTAGCCTTGAACTCAAGAGCTCTGCCTGCCTCTGCCTCTCGAGTGCCGAGATTAAAGGCTTGCACCACCACTGCCCAGAAGATATATAGTTAGTAAAGTGTTTCTGGTTGTCGTTGTTAGTGAATACAGGCATCTGTAACAAAGTACCCCAGCTAGGATAACTTAAAACAACAGGAAGTATCACCTGTAGTTCTAGAACGCTGAAGTCTAAAATTAGTGAGTTGGTAAGGCCCTCCTGATAACTTGAGGGGAAGCATGCTTTACATCTTATAGATTCAGGTGTTTGCTTATAGTCTTCAGCATTCCTTGACTTGTAACTAACTCTACCACTCAGTCACATGGTATCTCATCCTGTAGTGCTGAAGGTCAGTACTTGAACATATTTGTGAAGACAGTTAGATAACCCCATCACAGCTGAAAACTAGAGAGACATATAAGAATTAGTGGTAATCACTAGATGGAAATACTTGGGTAAGTCTATTTACTTCCTGATTTGGGATTTTGAGGTTTTTTGTTTTTTGGATTTTTGTTTGTTTGGTTTGGTTTTTGGTTTTTGGTTTTTGGTTTTGTTGCTTGGTTAGCTAAGGTGGTGTTGGTGGTAGTTGTTTTGAGACTGTATTGTCCAACCTTCCTACCCTCCTCCGGGCCAGACTAGCCTTGTATTCATGATCCTCCTGACTGCTGGGATTATAGTTATGCACCATCATGCAAAGTAGATTTTATTTATTTATTAATAATTTAGAAATAGGATCACTCTATGTAGCTTTGGCTGTCCTGGAACTCTATATGTAGACCAGGCTAGCTTTGAATTAAGAAAGATCCCCTTGCCTCTCTGCCGAGTGCTTGGATTGAAGACATGTATTACCACCACCTAGCCCAATGAATTTATTTTTAAATAAGTTATTTATCTGCCTTTTTATTCCTGTATTTGCTTATCATCTAAAATGTGATACTTATGGATGTAAAAGTATTTTATTTCTAGAACCATGTATTCCAATGTGTAGTGTCAGTGTCTAATGTTTTAGGGAGTGATACCTTGGTAAGATAGTAATCTAATAGACTAGCAATAAAAATGAGCATATGTCATTAGCTTTAAATTTCTTGGACATCACTTTCAGTTGGTATAAAATGTCATCTTTAGTTCTTTTTCTTCATTACATAAATAGTGAGTAATCTCAGCCTAACCTTAGAATTTAAACATTTCTTCAGTGTTCTGTGAATAAGCTTGACCCAGACAGAAGAGTATACTTCTCACTGACATAAAAAAAATTAATTTTAGGCTCTAAACAGAATAAATTCTCCGACAAAAGAAAAAGGAACTCTGTGGACTCAGACCTGAAAAGCACAAAAGAACCTATCATACCAAAAGCAAAAGAGTCCTTCCTAGAGAAGCGCCCAGGCGTGTCCCATCAGAGAGAGAAGTTTATAAGACACATTGCACTGAAGACTCCTGGTGGTGTTCTGCGCTTGGAAGATATAGCCAAGGAACCTGATGATGAAACAGATCGCTCTTCTGCAGACTTGGCACCTTCAAATTCTGGCCACCATTCTTCCAGGAATAGTGACCAAGTCCACTCAGCAAGTACCAAAGAGACTAAAATACAGAAACCCCACTTACCTTTACCTCAGGAAAAATCTACAATTAAAAGAGCTAGCAACCTTCAGAAAAGTAAACTGGCTGGCTCTGTGACATCAAAAGAGACAAAACTACCTTTACTTTCCCACGTTCCAAGTGCTGTTTCTTCTCGAGTACCGCTAAATGCTAAAAATTGCACTCTTCCAGTTCCTAAAAAAGATAAAGAGCATTCCTCCTCAAAAGAACGTCCTGGGCATTCTACAGAGTCCTCCAAACACAAGGAACACAAAGCAAAGACTATTAAGGCTGTTTCTAATGAATCTTCAGGGAAAAATTGTGGGGGATCTTTGCATTCAGAGTATGCCCCTCCAACAGCGTCTCCCCCAGCTGCCTTGGAAGTTGTGCCGAGTGTCCCAAGCCCTGCAGCACCTTCAGATAAAGAGAGTTCAGGAAATTCCAATGCAGGTAGCAGTGCACTGAAAAGGAAATTCAGGGGTGATCTTGATAGTGATGAAGAAAGTTTAGGTTACAACTTAGAGAGTGATGAGGAAGAGGAGACACTAAAATCACTGGAAGAAATAATGGCTCTGAACTTCAGTCAGACTCCTACAACTTCAGGAAAGCCTCCTGCGTTTTCCAAGGGGCTTAGATCCCAGTCGTCAGACTACATGGTAAGAAGTTCTATGATAACTTGTCTTCACTTGACGGGGGAAAGATGGATTAATTAAAGAAGATAGATTGTTAACTTACTTTAAAATTCAGTGTTTACTACAGCTCATGTCAGTTAGACTAACATGAGTGTGAATTCTTGTTTGGTAACTGAGTTCCCCATATCTTCAATTTTATTACTGTTAATCAGTGGTCTCCAAACTTTTTTGATCACATGTACTTTTTTATTAAAAGGAAACTTTAAGCATGTACCCCAGTATATATATGTAACTTATATATTCTATACATGTACCACTATAATACTGTGTACTTTTGACATAAAGTATATACAGAAAACATATATAAAAGGGAAAAAAAATAAGTATTTCCTGTGGCAGTTACATAGAAGTTACTATAGATTAAGTTCTACTGGAGTTTCTGTAGACGTTCCATATAAATAGAAGTTCTATTATTTTCTTCCTGCACCCCAATGGATCACCTTGCACACCCCCTGCTTTGGAGACCACTGCTGTAAATGAAGGTAGAGTGTAGAAATGTTGTTAATTGTGGTGTGCAATTTTATTTATAAAGTGCTTCATTCTATCTTGGGAGTAAACTGTATTTAAGATTTCTGTAAAGTTTGGTGGGGAAGGTGTAATATTCCATGGTAAAACCTAAAAATTAATAGTAGTAAGTAGAAGTCAATTAGAAGTAAATTGACTTCACTAAAATAGAATGCAGAAGCAAAGATAGGGTCACCACAGAGCCCTTGGGTGTTTGCGTTCAGATCCTGAGGCTATCAGGGTTTTATAGGCAGTGTCCCTCCTCCTAATGGATACTGGGATCAACTTGCCTGCAGTATAGAATACTAGATTTAAAGCATGATGATGAAATTTTTCCTTTAAGAAGGGTGTCAGCCAGACCCAGGTTACTGACATAGAAAATAGTCATTAGTACTCTGAACAACTTTAAAATATCCCAGTTCTTCTACTAAGGTAAGTTATAAAGTATTTTTTAAACTTTCTTTTTGTTTTAGGAATATACTCAGAGTGGAACTTACACAAATACCTTAGAGCGACTGGTAAAGGAGATGGAAGACACACAGAGGTTGGTTAAGTCATAATCTTATATTTAACAAACTGCTTGGCTATGGGGTTGGCTTTAAATTACTTTAGAATGCGATAGTAGTGTATTTGGGGTTGGGGATTTAGCTCAGTGGTAAAGTGATTACCAAGCAAGTACAAAGCTGTGACTTCAGTCCCCAAGCCACCAAAAATGCCAAGAGAACTAGAAATTAATATGCATTTTGTAGGAGTACCACTATTCTAATTCTCTTGTCAACTGTTTTAGAAATAAGGTGTGTTCTCTTGTTTAAGAGACATCAAAAGATACAGGTTTTTACAGTATGCTGTATATTACATTATTAATATGAACTCTTTTTTTGCTTGTTATATCAGTATCTTACTGGATCCTTGATGAAAAGCATGAGTAGAATTTATTTTGATTATATGTGTGCACGTACAGTGTATGCATGAGAGTGCTAGTGCATGTTTGCTGTAGCATGCATGTGAAGATCTGAGGACAGCCTTGGTGTCAGTCCTCACCTTCTGTTGTGTTTGAGGCAGGCTCAAACTGCTGTGTATGCCAGCCCTAGCTGGCCCATGAGTTTCATCGGGGAGTCTCCTTTCTCTGCCTCCCTTTTCCCTATGGGAGCACTGGAATTACAGTCACTTATGCTATGTATATCAGGATCTGTATCACTCTGGCTGGCCTCAAACTTAACAGAATTCTGCGTGCCTCTGCCTACAGGGTTTTGGAAGTAAGGGCATGCACCAACCCACCTGGTATATGCATGCAGCTTTATCTGGGTTCTGAGAATTCAAACTCAGGGCCTGATTCTGTGTGGCGAGTACTTTAATCACTGAGTCATCTTATTCTGAATAGTTCAGATGGTATTAGCACACTGACATCACTACCACCTAGCTCCAGAGTGTTCTTCATCTTCTCAAACTGAACTCCATGCCTACTCCTATTCTGCTCTGCCTCCTTGCCTTTGGCAAATCGCCATTTGTATTTTTCTTTCTGCTCCTATGAAGTTGACTACTCTAGATATTTCATGTGAGATCGTTTATTGGTTTCCTTATTATATCTAAAGTATTATAATTAGCATAATCTCTTCATTTTTATTTTTTTTTTAATTTTATTTTTTCTTGCTTTTCAAGACAGGGTTTCTCTGTGTAGTACCCCTGGGCTTTCCTAGAACTCACTTTGTAAACCAGGCTGGCCTCGAACTCAGAAATCCATCTGCCTCTGCCTCCCACGTGCTGGGATTAAAGGCGAGCACCACCACCGCCCGGCATGAGAATTTCCTTCTTAAGTTTGACTGTTCCGTCTTGCATACATGCCACATTTTGTTCACTTATCCATTAATGGCCACTTGGGCAGTGCCCCACTTTTCAGCTGTTGTACAAAAAAATGCTATGATGACTTGTGTATTTTGAGTCTGCACCCACACCGGGACACACTAAACTTGAGGTAATTATTGGGGTTTGGGACAACCACCACACTGTCTGTTGCAGCAAGTGCAACACTTTACATTACCATCTACAGTACATGAGGGGTTCTCTTCTCCACATTTTTTCCAGCACTTTCTATTCATTCATATTCATACTCCCCCCCCCCTTCTAATCCCATAACCATCTTATAGGACATGGAATGGTATGGTTTCTCATCATAGTTTTGATTGGCATTTTTAATACATTTTCATGTGGTTTTAAGCCTCTTGGTAATTTTGGAGTAATGGAGTCTTTGCCTGGTTTTTATTAGTTTTTATTGTTAGCACAGAAGTAGGACGTTGATTTTTATGTTTGTTCACTTCAGCAGCATATATACTAAAATTGGAACACTACAAGGAAGATTAGCTTGACCCCTACACAAGGACGACAAGCAGATTTATAAAGTATTCCATAATTTTAAAAAATTAGCAACATTTAACTCAAAAAACTCAGTTTTCATAGAATATGAATATGAACTACTCTAAGTAAGGAACCATAGTTATTTATTCTTTATTATAAATAAATTGATTTCACTTAGGGAAATAAACATTTTAAAATCCAAACTTTTTTTTAATTTCAGACATTTTGTACTGTTTTCTTAAGTTGGGGGAAGGGTTTTTTGCTTAATCAAACATGATCTCAGTATATTGTTATAGTTGGCCTCAAAGATTAGATTCTTTGGTTCAGTCTCCCCAAATTTTGGGATTACAGGTGTATACCACTGTACTTAACATTAAGAACGAGTTTTGAAACCAAGATAACCATATGTTTTCTGTGTCTTGTTAATCTGTGGAGGAAATAGTTTAAAATGATAAGCAGCCTACTTTATACACATCACGAAATCGGGGGTCAGGATTTTCCTAATGACATGTATGTGGCTAGTTGAATATATTGGCCATTGTAATGGAGGAACTTGGGAATCTGAGGCAGGAAGAGCGCCATGAATTCAGAGTCTGTCCCAATAAATAAATGGCCAGAGAGATGGTTCACTGGGCAAAAGCACTTGCTGAGCTTAACATCCAGAGTTCAATCCCTAAGACTCATATGGGGAAAGGAAAGAACTGGCGCGCGCATGTGCGCGCGCATACACACACACACACACACGTAAATATAATTTTGTTTGTTTACTTTTGGTTTTTTGAGGTAGGATCTCACTATGTACCTCTGGCTGTCCTAGAACTCACTGTGTAGATCAGGCTGATCTCAAACTCATAGAGTCTAGCTGCTTCTGCCTCCTGAGTTCTGGGGTTAAAGGCATGCTCCACTATGCCTGGTTTAAATATAATTTTAAAAATTAAAACACAAATAAAAGTTTTAAACAATGGCCCTAGAGATATAGTTCACTGGCTAAGAATATTTGCTGTGTTTCAAAAGGGCCTGAGTTTGTTTCCCAAAACCCAAGTCTGGTATCTCACAACCACCTATGCCTGTAGCTCCAGGAGCTTCAACACCCTCTTCTGGTTTTTATGGAAACACACACATATATGGGACACATATAATCATGCATACATATAAATTAAGCTTTGAGTTAAAGAATTCTGTGTGTGGTTGCAGACTTTCCATTGATGATACCAGAACGGCATGTCCACTCATGTACTAGCCTAAAAACGTCATTTAAAGTCTAGATGTTGACTGGAGCTGGTGAGATGGCTCAGTGAGTAAAAGCACTAGTCACCAAAACTGGATGCCATGAGTTCAATCTTGAGAATTCCCACAGTAGAAAGAGAAAGAGATTCCTGTAGGTTGACCTTTGGCCTTCACACACGCACAAGAACACATAGTTGTCAGCCACCTCCATGACCACAGGACAGGACAGCCAAGGTTACACAGAGAAACTCTGTCTCGAAAAAAAAAAAGATTTATTTATTGATTATATGTAAGTACACTGTAGCTGTCTTCAGACACTCCAGAAGAGGGCATCAGGGTGTCAGATCTTGTTACTGATGGTTGTGAGCTACCATATGGTTACTGGGATTTGAACTCAGGACCTTTGGAAGAGCAGTGGTGCTCTTACCCACTGAGCCATCTCTCCAGCCCCAAATACTAGGAATTTTGGTTTGGTTTGGTTTTTTGGTTTTTTCAAGACAAGGTTTCTCTGTGTAGCCCTGGCTGTCCTGGAACTCACTCTGTACACCAGGCTGGCCTCAAACTCAGAAATCTGCCTGCCTCTGCCTCCCAAATGCTGGGATTAAAGGTGTGCGCCACCACTGCCTGGCTGAAGTTACAAATCTTAACCTTGTTAAACATATAATTATAGGAAGTCTTCAGACATTTAGGTTAAAAGTTTTTCCCTCTATAAATTTATAGAGAAATTGTTTAAAATTAAGCATTGCTACATGTGGTGATATACACACACACATACACACACACACACAAATACTTAAATTAAGGCATGACGATCTCAAGTGTCAGGCCAGCCTAGGATACATCAAAAGATCTATTTACACACACACACACACACACACAATGGTAATTGTGATAATATTGAGAGTTCTTAGACAAAAGACAGAAGTAATATTTGGTATGATGATTGACCCATTGATCGTGAGAGAACAGTGTTTATTGATCACTTATTTTCCTTTAATCTCACCAAGAGTTTGTGTTTGGTGTCCCATAGTAAGTAAGTGCTCAATAAGTGTTACATGTGGTAATGATAATAATCATGTGACCACGATGAAAACAAAAGCCTAATTAACATTATCAGGGTATTGGTCTATAAGATGTCAATGAGTATTAAAGATTAGAGAAGATAATCAAACTTGATCATTATTTACCATTTTTTTCTTTTTCTACTCCTGGTTTGGATAGGTCATTCTTAAATTTCTAGTTGTAAAGAAACACCCAAAGGGCTAGAGAGATGGCTCAGTGATTAAGAGCACTGGTTCCTCTTCCAGAGGGCCCATGTTTGATTCTCAGCACCAACATGATTGCTCACCATCATGTGTGACTCTAGTACCAGGAGATCCGAAACCCTCTACTGGTCTCTGTGGGTACTGCACAAACATGCATTTAGGCAAAATATATAAAACAGAACTTTTAAAAAATAGTGTAATATATTTTGGAGATATGATTTATTCTATATTGTAACATAACTTGTTTTATAACAGTACTTTGTAAGAATTTCCCTTGGTGCAGCTTTTAGATCACAGCAAAAATTGTCTGTTTTTAAATAAATCATAAGCCTGGTCTGTGTGCATACCTTTACTCCCAGTACTCAGAAGGCAGGTGGATCTCTGAATTAAGGCCAGCCTGGTCTATAAAGAGTTCCAGAACTACATAGAGAGACCCTGTCTCAAGAATGAATGAATGATGGGCAGTGGTGGCACATGTCTTTAATCCCAGCACTTGGGAGGCAGAGGCAGGTGGATTTCTGAGTTCAAGGCTAGCCTGGTCTACAGAGTAAGTTCCAGGACAGCCAGGGCTATACAGAAAAACCCTGTCTTGGAAAAAAAAGAAGAATGAATGAATGAATGAAGACTAATAATGAGTGAATGAATGAATGAATGAACGAACAAACGAACGAATAAATAAGTTATGGACTATTTATTAAGACATTCTTTTCAATTTTCAGGCTAGATGAACTACAGAAGCAGCTACAGGAAGACATAAGACAGGGCCGTGGCATTAAATCTCCAATCAGAATTGGCGACCAGGATAGTACAGATGATGAGGATGGCCTCTTGGAAGAACACAGGTAGCATCTTTTTACACTATATAATCTTCTAGTACTATTTTACCATTTTTTAAATTTGATTTTTATAAAACAGCTGGACCTTTGGCTGGCTGCATAGTGACTGAGATACACTTGGGTTTTGTTGGAAGGCAGACATTAAAACTAAATTACACCCTAAGTCTTAACACTGAGAGACTCAGTCGTTTTCACTACCGAAAGTAGGAAGTGTGTAGCCATAAGAAGGGCTGCAAAACATTTTGTCTGTCTGTCTGTCTGTCTATCTGTCTGTCTCTCTCCCTCTCTCTCTCTCTCCCTCTCTCTCTCTCTCCCTCTCTTCCTCTCTCCCTCTCTCCGTCTCCAGGACTTATCTGTATAAGAGCCCTGGCTAACCTGGAATTCTCTGTAGACAAGGCTGAACTGGAACTCAACAGAGATCCACCAGCCACTGCCTCTAGAATGCTGGGATCAAAGTCATACCCCAGCACACCTGTCTGAAACATTAAGTTAGTCTTACAGTCTGGAATGTCTAATGAGCCATCTCCTCAGCCTGAGTTAATCAGTCTTTAAAATTTATAATATGCTAAAAAAAATTCCATTGGGCCGGTCCTGATAGCAAATGCCATTAATTCCAGCACCTGGGAGGCAGAGACAGACAGATCTCTTGAATTCGAGGCCAGCCTGGTCTACAGAGCAAGTTTCATGACAGCCAGGCCTGCACAGGGAAACTCTATCTCAAAAAAGCACACACAAAAATGTTGATTCTTCAGAGTTTGCCAAGTCTTTTGCCTTCATATTTTAAGTACAAAATCATATGTGTCCTAACACTTTGATATTCAATGATCCTTGTATTTCAGGGAATTTCTAAAGAAATTTTCAGTTACAGTTGATGCTATTCCTGATCATCATCCAGGTGAAGAAATATTTAATTTCCTCAATTCTGGAAAAATTTTCAACCAATATACATTAGATTTAAGAGACTCTGGTTTTATTGGAGAAAGTGCTGTGGAGAAGCTTATTCTCAAGTAAGTAAATCATAAATGGTTGCATTTTTTTTCCTGTATAAAAATTAGTTCTAAGGGCTGGAAAGATAGCTCAATGGTTAAGAGCACTTAACTGCTCTTGCAGAGGACCCAGGTTCAATTCCCAGCACCTGCATGGTAACTGAGAACTAAGCATAACTCCAGTTCCAGAGGATCTGACATTGTTCTGACCTTTGTGGACGCCAGACATGTATGTAGTGCACATACATGCGTGCAGGTGTAGTAGTCAGGGTGCTCTAGAGCAGTGTAACCTGGGAGTCATGACCCCTTTAGGGATCGCCTAAGACCATTGGATAACACAGATATTTACATTACAATTCATAAAAGTAGTAAAACTACAGTTATGAAGTAGCTATAAGAATAATTTTATGGTTGGGATCACTACAGCTTGAAGTACTGTATTGAAAGGTCACAGCACTAGGAAGGTTGAGAACCATTTTGGTCTAGAGGAGCAAAGCTTACAATGTGAATCTGTAGATAGAGAAAGGGGATTTAGTAGAATAGTTTACAGGCTGTAGTCCAGCTACTCCAACCATGGCTGTCCACAAAAGGAAGGTCCAGAAGTCCAGTTATTCAGTCCAGAAAGTTGGATGTCTCAGCTGATCTTGATTATACTCTGGAATCCTGAGGAAGTAAGCTTAAATGCCAGTGAATGAATGAACTTCATAGGAAAACAAGGGGATGTGGGATGGTGTAATCATTCTTCTTCTATGTCCTTTATATAGGCTGGGCAGTAGGGAGAACCTAACTCTTTAATCCCAGCACTGGGGAAGCAGAAACAGGCAAATCTCTGTGAGGTTGAGGCCAGTGTCATCTACAGAGGGAGGTACAGGTCAGGCAGGGTTGTGCAGAGAAACTCTTTCAAACAACAAAAGAAAAAGAAATGAGTCTTCTTACTTAAAATGATTTTATTAAGGGAAAAAAAAATCCCAAACAGGGCTGGAGAGATGGCTCAGCAGCTAAGAGCATTGGCTGTTCTCCCAGAGAACCCAGGTTCAATTCCTAATATCCATGTGGCAGCTCACAACTGTCTTAACTCCAGTTCTAAGGGATCTGGCACCTATACGTAGACCTATTCGTGTAGGCAAAACACCAGTGCACATGAAAATAAATCTTTTTTTGTTGTTGTTGTTGTTTTGTTTGTTTGTTTGTTTTCAAGACAGCTACAGTGTGCTTATTTATAATAATAAGTAAATCTTTTTAAAAAAAAAATCCTCATGGGTATGCCCAACCATTTGGGTTTTAGTTAATTCCATATATAGTCAAACTGACAACCATCACAGAGGCAAAATACTTATACACATAAAATAGAATCATTTTTTTCAAAAGTTGTTCTTAAAAGTTTTTGATTAGCCCAGTAAATCTGCCATTGCCTTCCAGGTGTCAGCTTAGGTTGTCCTGTTATTTATAGTGCTAGAAATAAAACCAAAGGCCTCAAGCACAGTACATCCCATCCTTTTATCAGTTAGGATTAAGTGCGTGTGGAATGTCTGGGACTGTAGCTTGGTTAGTAGAGTGATTATGTAGCATATGCAGAGCCCTGCCTGGGCTTGCTCTTCAGCACCATGTAAACCAGAAGTGGTGGCACACACTGGGTAAGTGAAAGTGAAAAAACTTTCCAAGTCATCTTCAGCTTGCAAGTTTGAGGCCTGCCTGTGCTACAAGAGATACTTTCTCGGGGCTGGAGAGATGGCTCAGTGGTTAAGAGCACTGGCTACTCTTCCTGAGTTCAATTCCCAGCAACCACATGGTGGCTCACAACCATCTGTCATGGGATCTGATGCCCTCTTCTGATGTGTCTAAAGACAGCTACAGTGTGCTCATATACATAAAATAAATAAATCTTTATAAAAAAAAAAAGATATTTTCTCAAAGTGGAGAACTGGGTATGTAAAATCCAGCCGTGACAGTTCACTGTAATCCTAGCGTTGCTGGGGCAGGAAGATCGAAAGTTTGGAGTCACTCTGAGCCTACAGAGCAGGACCTTTTCTCCAAAACATCTTCTCAATACCACAAAAGGAAAGAGACAGTGGTGACAGTAGTATTAACAGTGGCTGTCAGAATCGCTGGGGCTTGACCAGGCTTGTTTTACTTCATGGCTAGGGAGGCCTGGCTCTGGTCTACTGTTTTTGACATGTTTTTCTCACTAGTAGTATCTCATTGCTTTATTGTATTTCAGTGCTAGCTTCCTGTTCAGATTCTCAGAAAGCGCATACAGCCTGAGCTTGCATTGCTTGTGTCTGGTTGGGTGGAGTACCACATATAGCAAGTGATTTTGCCCTGTTAAAAGTCAGAGTTTAGGTACCATTGAGAAAGACAAAAACAGATGCTGAGGTGGACAGCTCTGCCCAGTGCTAGACTAGGATAATCATTCTGGGGGTGTGGCATTTCCAGTCTATGAAGACCGTGTGGGTTCTGGTGCTGAGCTTTAGGAAGTTCATCTGTAAGCTGACAAAGCTCATGTCCTCAGACTCGGTAGACTCTCAGTACTGCGTACAAATGTGTCTTTGTCCACAGAGGAGTGTGGGGCCCACACAGTGAGTCAGATCACCATCAGCTATGTGAAAACCTGTTCCTTGTTAGCGTGGAATCCACCTCCATTGACTGAAATTTGCATACTCATTTCTCTGATTATGTCAAATGTGTCTGTGCTAGAGGTTATTTTTCCACGGGTAACAATCACTGATTTTCTGTTTCCAGATCAGGAAAAACAGATCAGATTTTTTTGACAACACAAGGCTTCCTTACCACTGCATACCACTACGTCCAGTGTCCTGTACCTGTGTTAAAGTGGCTGTTTCGGGTAAGAGAATTGTTTGGGACTTATAGCAGGTACCTACTGTATTTCCTACTCGATAAACTCCGAGGGTCTAGCAAAATGGCTCAGGAGTGTTTACCACCAAGCCTCACAACCAGAGTTCAATGCCCAAGTCCCACGTGGTAGAAGGAAAGAACCACCTCAAGAAAGTTAGCTCTGGCCTCTACGTAGATCCTGCACTTACCCCATAAACACTAATAAATGGATAAATGAAATTTTTTCTTTTTCTATTTTTTTTTTTTCACTTTAAGCAGAAGAAAAATTACTCTAGCCATATTAAAACCCATGATTTCTGGGGAAATAAAATGAGGCAGGATGAGCCAATACTCTTTCTCAAGTTACAGGACTATATATATCCTGATATTCCTTATTCATATGTGTCTGAGTGTGAGTATGTGCATGTGAGCGCAGGCACTTGTGGAGACCTGAGGTGTCAGATCCTGTGAAGCTGGCATTTCAGGTGACTGAGTCACCAAACATGCATGCCAGGAACTGAATTCTAGTTCTCTAGGAGAGCAGTACAAGATCTTACTCTTAACCATGCAGCCATGTATTTATGTTTTTATGCAAACTCAACTGAATGTCTCTCTTCCATGTCCATATTTAGTACTTAAATTCATTTATATGTCTTTGTTTCTGTTTAAATGATGTAGATTTTATATATTGCTTTGGTGCTCCTCTAGATATGTTAGACGTGAATGTAGATGTTTATTGCTCTGGACATATCAAGAAGATGGTAATTTAATATTTAATATAGTAGATTTTAGCAGAGCCAGAAGACCATGGAGAGGGCTTTCAACATTACTCTAGGTTCTCTGTTTACCATGGTGCCTAGTTAAGGTAGAATTCTCCTTCCAAGGACAAGATTCATGGCAAGTTTTGTTGCTTGTTTGTTTGGTTTTGAAGACAGAGTTTCTCTGTGTAACCCTGGCCAGCCTGGAACTCTATAGACCAGGTTGTCCTCCAACTCAAAAAGATCAAAGTGCCCCTGCCTCCCATTGAAAGCATGCACCACCACCACCCAACACAGGTCAAGTTTTTCTCAAACTACTGAAGCGTTCTGTTTTAATAAAATTCTGGATTTATAGAAAATAGTGGAAGTAAACCGTTTTTAAGTATAAAAGGATATTTTGTACTATGCAAAAATCTGCCTTACAGGCAGGGGAGATGTTTCTGTATGAAATGCTTACTGTACTGTATAAGGGCTAAGTTCAGATTCTGAGGGCCCGTGTGCAGGCCAGGAGTGGCAGCACGCCTTTGTAAGTTGTGTATACAGCTGGGAGTGTACATAGGAAGACCATGGGGCTCACTGGCCAGCTATTCTAGCTGAATCAATCAGCAAGAGACCCTTTCCTAAAGAGTAAAGTGAAGTAGGCTAGGCAAGACGTCCAGTTGGTAAGGGTGCTTGTCTCCAGGAATCATGATAGGAGACAGCAGACTCCTGAGGTTGTCCTCTGACCTCCACTGACTTGCCCTGGCATACATGTGTTCCCTCCCACCCACTGTAAGTAAGTAAAGAAGGTCAGAGTGATACAAGAAGACACTGTTTATCTTTGCCTTAAGAGGGACCCGTGTGAGTGATTACGTATTCATGTACATACACACAAAAGTCTCACCCTAGAAATCCTGTCTCCTTTTAAAGACAGTCTCATGTAGCCCTTACTAATCTGGAACTCACTGTGTAGACCAAGCCTCAAAGATCTACTGACCTGTTCTTAGATGGACTGGGTAGGATGACTCAGCAGTTAAGAGCGCCAACTGCTTTTGCAGAGGACTCAGGTGTTGTTGGTATCAGAAAACTCTATTACATGTTGTCTTAGTCAGTGATGTTTTGCTGTGAAGAGATACCATAATTACAGCAACTCTTATAAGGGAAAATGTTTAACTGGGGCTTGCTTACCTAAGTTCAAAGTCTTAGTCCATTATCGTCATGGTGTAGGGTATGGCGGCGAAGGCAGACATGATGATGGAGAGGTAGCTGGGAGTTCTGCGTCCACCAAAGTCACACTTCCTAATAGTGTTGCTCCCTATGAGCCTGTGGGGACCATCACACTTGTGAACTAGGGCTTAGGGGACAATAATGGCATTTCTACTCTGGACTTTAGGAGCATGTCAGGAAATTTCCTGTTTAACAAGACTTTATAGACATTCTGGTATACTCTCCATTATTTTCATGTGGTTGGCAGCGGATCAGGAGTGTTTTTGTTTTTTTGAAGACTGGTTCTCTGTATAACAGCCCTGGCTGTCCAGGAATTCTCTCTGTAGACCAGGGTGGCCTCAAACTCACAGAGATCCACCTGCCTCTGCCTCCCAAGTGCTGGGATTAAAGGTGTATGCCACCATGCCCAGCTAGTGTTTGGCATTTTTAGTGCACTGTATGAGGTGCTAGATGGAACACCACAGGAAGCCTACATTCTAACACAGAAGAGGTAGAAAAATGTGGGAAGAGTCAAGTACTGTGAAGAAAAGTGAAATGGGCCAACATGGATATGGAAAGTACAAGAAGAGAGATTTTTGTTTTTCATTAATGGAAGTTAGTTCCTGATATTTTTGGTTTTTGCTTTTGTTGTCTTGGTTTTTTGAGACAGGGCTTCTCACTGTGGCCCTGGCTGTCCTGGAACTTGCTCTGTAGACCAGGCTGCCCACAATAGGCTTGCCTCGGTCTCCCACTACCACCCTGCAATGAGACATTTCTATTAAGGTGAAATCAGAGGAACGAAGTTGGTTGAATGGGCTCCCATCCTTGTCCCCATATAGAGATAAAGGTTCCAAATAAGGTCTTTTCAGCACAACTACCAAAGAAATTGAGAGTGAGCTTCCTACTGCCTGGGAGAAGAGCTTTGTCTACAGTAACAGCAGGTAGTAGAGAGACCACAGAGCAGCATTTGCCTGACATGGTTAACAACTTTGATCTGCTGTTATTAATGATTTTTTTCTATCACGTCCACAGTAAACCTCATCTGCCTGAAATTATTTTAAAATAACTCATGACCCTCAGCCTTCTCCATCTTTCCCATCAGTCTCCTTGCTGCCCTGGTGCTATCCCTGAACAGGCTTCAGCTTGCTAATGTTGCTCTTACTGTGTGCCTCTCTCCATAATTCTTGTACGTATCTGAAGATAACTGTGTCTGCTCCGCAATTTTC
This sequence comes from Montemys delectorum, assembly GCA_019843815.1. Lineage (NCBI taxonomy): Eukaryota > Metazoa > Chordata > Mammalia > Rodentia > Muridae > Montemys > Montemys delectorum. The sequence goes on along the minus strand of JADRCD010202514.1, from coordinate 5,039 downwards.
AGTGAAGCTTCTACACATCTACCTCACCTGTATATTTGTATTTATAATTTTATCCTTGCCTATCATACTGGGCTTTCTGAAGTCACTGATTACATATTTTTCTGTATTTTGATGTTGTTGATGTGGACTGTCACACAAACAAGCATACCTCCCACTAAGCAGATTTTTATACCTTTCTGAATCATTCTTTGAAAATTAAGATAATAGTTTCTCAGTGTAAGACACATCTCTGTTTTTCAATTCCATTACAATGATTAGAAGACCTTGACTTTTACTGTTTGCAAATTAGATAATGTTAATGTTAATAGTTATACGTTTGTCCTACCATACTCTGCCTAGCTCCTCTTTATTTTATTTTATTTGTTAGCTTACTAAAATGTAATAAGAGTAAGCCAGGCATACTATTTTGTACTTCTAATAATAGTGACTCCAGAGACTGAGGCAGGAACATCTCAAGTTCAAGACCTTTTCATGCTGTCTAGAGAGTTTGAAACCAGCCTGAGCTAAGCATTGTTGAGTTCCATAAATAAATAAATAAATAAATAAATAAATAAATAAATAAATAAATAAATAAGGGCTGCAGGGGTAGGTGACTTAGTGGCTAAGAGCACTGCCTATTCTTCCAGAGGATAAAAGAAAAAAAATTTTAAATTTGCTTATTTATTTAGTAAGAGACAGGATCTTATTAGCTTTGGCTGTCCAGGAATTCAATATATAGACAGGCTGGCCTCCAACTAACAGGTCCAATGTTCTCTGCCTTCTGAAGACTGAGATTAAAGGCATGTTCTACCTGACCCAGATTGTTTTTTGTTTTTGTTTTTTTGTTTTTTGCATTATATGTATGTCCAAATGGAGTAGACCAGAAAGAGTTCATTACTTAAGTTTTATCTTTTGTTTTTTCATTTCAAAGAGAAATGTTTTGTTGTAGAAGATTCAAGTTAAAAAAAGCAGACTAACTGCTATTGACATTGTGGTCAATGTTTTCTTGGTGGTTGTCTGCATACAAAATTAATTAATGACTTACCTAGAAAACATGAATCCCTATATTTGATTCCCCAGCCTTCAATAAGTTGAACATAGTGCCACATGCCTGTAGTTCCTCTGTGTTCAATACTCAGAATCATGTTCATTGAACATTGGGACATGTGCCTGTCCTTGAAGAGATAGAGTCAGAATTACAAGGTCATCCTCAGATACAGTCCAGCTGTAACTATCTGAAACCCTGTCTCAAAACAAATTAACTATGAGACAGGTCTGATGGCATACATCAGTGATCCCAGTTACCCACAGGGTTAGGCTGGATGGTCATAAGTTGAAGGCCAACTGAAAATGAAATATGACCTGAAGATGCAGGTTGGAGTACTTTGCTAAATGGATAGATCCTGTCCTAGGTTCAGTCCTCAATATTGCAAAAGAAAAAGAAAATACTATGTCAGTAAGCATAAATGGAACCTGTCTATTTGCTATATAGATTATTTATTCTGATAGCAATAATTGTCTTCCTCTAACTATTACCCTTTGTAATGGCTTTGTCATAATCCTTTGTTTTTCTGCACTGTGATCCATTTAAACCAGCCTCTGATCGTAGTATTGATCATAGACAGTCTTGTTGTATATGTGCCTTTTTTTTTAAATTCACTTTATATCCCGATCACTGCCTCCCCCTCCTTCCCTCCCCCTCCCCCCCCCCATACATCAGATCTCTGGGGGCCTAGGTACATCCTCTCCCACTGAGGCCAGACAAAGTGGCCAGCTAAAAGAACATATCCCATAGACAGTCAACAGGTTTTGGGATTACCCCTGTTCCGGTTGTTACTGACTCACATTAAGACCAAGCTATACATCTGCTACATATGAGCGGGAGGGGCCTAGTTGACTCTATTGGTCTTCCTATAGAGTTCCTATCCCCTTTGGGGCTCTCAATCCTTCCCCCAAGTCTTCCATAACAGCCCCCAAGCTCCATCCACTGTTTAGCTGTGGGTATCTGCATCTATCTGAATCAGCTGCTGGGTGGAGCCTCTCTGAGGACAGCCTTGCCATACTTATGTCTACAAGCATAACAGAGTACTATTAATAGTGTCAGGGATTGGTGCTTGCCAAAGGGATGGATCTCCAGTTGGGCCAGTTATTGGCCGGCCATTCCTTCAGTCTCTGCTCTATCCCCTGTCCCTGCATTTCTTGTAGACAGGATAAATTTTGGGTAGAAAGTTTTGTGAGTGGGTTGGTTTCCCTCTCACTCCACTGGAGTTCCTACCTGAGTACAGGAAGAAGCCTGTTCAGGCTCTATGTCCCCAATGCTATGGGTCACAGCTAAGGTCACCCTCATTGATTCTTTTTTTTTTTCAAGACAGGATTTCTCTGTGTAGCCCTGGCTGTCCTGGAACTCACTCTGTAGACCAGGCTGGCCTCAAACTCAGAAATCCGCCTGCCTCTGCCTCCCAAGTGCTAGGATTAAAGGTGTGTGCCACCACCGCCCGGCCCTCATTGATTCTTGAGCACTTCTCCAATCCCAGGTCTCTGGCACCTCCTTGAGATGTTCCCCACCTCCCCACCCATGTGGAATATGTCTTTGGGTGTTACTTTCTCCTGATAGGAGAGGTTAACCAGACACAGCAAAGACATTCTTTTTTTTTTTTTTTTTTTTATTTTAAGATTTATTTATTTATTGTATGAATACACTGCAGCTATACAGATGGCCGTGTGTGGCTGCTGGGAATTGAACTCAGAACCTCTGCCGGGCTACTCGCTCCGCCCTGCTCACTTCTGGCAGGCTTGCTCCAGCGTAATTCACTGTAGCTGTCTTCAGATACACCAGAAGGGGCATCGATCTCATTACCAGTGGTTGTAAGCCACCATGTAAGCCAAACTCAGGACCTTCAGAAGAGCAGTCAGTGCTCTTACCCGCTGAGCCATCTCGCCAGCCCAGCAAAGACACTCTTAAAGTAGATTATTTTTTTTAATTGGCTTAAGCTTTGTACCTGGCTGGGCCGAATTTTGGTTTATTCCTTATAGTTTAGATTTAAATTTATTGTGGTTACAATCTATAGTTCTGGGTAGAAGAAAAGGATAGCAATTGAAGTAATGTGTGTTCCAAGATCATTTCTATTCTACAGTTGGGTTTTTTTTTGTTTTTATTTGAGTGTGTATGCGCATGCACAGATGCACTCGTGCCTTCTTGGACTTGGTTCTCTCATTCTACAGAGATCCAATCAGGCCCTCGAGAATTTTCTGAGACAAGAGTTTCACTGCATAGCCTAGTCTGAACTCTGTAAACCAGGCTGGCTTTGCCTCCCAAATTCTGGGATTAAAGGCATGCACACCACACCCAGCCATACTTGGGTTGGATACTAAAGATGAGCCTCAAGTCCTCCTACTTGTTCATTAACACTGCAACAACTAAGTCATCTTTCAAGCCCCACTTTTACGTTTAATTTGGAGTGATGCTATTGTTTCAAGTATTATTTACTTATTAAATAGAAATTTGTAAAAATAGGAAACAACAGAAACCAAGTAGCCTGTTAGGATGGAAAGAGGCCTGACCTGAAACTAGACCTGTGTTTAGTTCCACCTCCTATGTATCTATTTGTATACCCATTGGTAAGGAATTGATTTGTTTACACATGTAGTGAAAGCCCCTTTTTTAAAGAAGTGTATGTGAAACCTTTTGGGAAGTGGGATGTTACTGCTTTGCCCCAGGCTGGACTCAAATTCACAATCTTCCTGTTTTAGGCTCCTAAGGAGCTAGGATTAAAAACAATATTTACAACTGCATGTGGTGGCACATGCCTTTAATCCCAGCACTATCTTGGTCTACAAAATGAGGTTCCATAACAGTCAGAGCTACACAGAGAAACCCTGTTTTGAAAAACCAAAAGATGGAAGCAAGGAAAGACAAGAAAAAAAGGGAAGTTCTTCTCATGACCAGACTCAAAATAGCTTCATATGGACCTAGCAAATACTAAACTTAGCTTTTTTTCTACTATTTATTTCTTTGACAGATGATGTCGGTTCACACAGATTGTATTGTGTCGGTGCAGATTTTAAGTACATTGATGGAAATAACCATTAGAAATGGTAAGTGTATATTTCTGTAGTGTGTGCTGTTGCTTATTAGATACTCTCTTTCATATTGCTTGATGTTAAAGTCATGATTTTGTTTTTGCTGATACTAGGAATTAAACATGATCTTAGGTGACAACCCTTAATATTTAACACATTACAATTAGAAAAATGGCTCAGCGATTAAGAGCATTGGCTGCTCTTGCAGAGGACCCGGGTTCAATTCTGTATGGCACCTCACAGCTGTCTGAAACTAGTTGCTGGGGATTCATGGCACCAGGCATTTATGCCCTAAATCACCCAATTAAAAAATTATTTAGACTTAAGTGTTATTGTTTGACATAGCCTTATGTAACTCAGGCTATCCTCAAACTATCTTTGTAACATGGGTTGGCCTTGAATTCCTTTTTTTTTTTCTTAAAGATTTATTTACTTATGTATGTGAGTGCACTGTAGGTATTTTCAGACACACCAAAAGAGAGCATTGAATCCCATTACAGATGGTTGTGAGCCACCATGTGGTTGCTGGGAATTAAACTCAGGACCTCTGGAAGAGTAGTTAGTGCTCTTAACCGCAGAACCATCTCTCCAGCCCTGGACCTGAACTCTCGATCCTCTTGCCTCACCCCTCCTAGTGCTGCTAGAATTACAAGGGTACACCACTGGGCTCAGTTTGAACCAACTGATGCTAATTGGCATTTGGATGAGCAACAGTATTGTATTAATGTTTGCACATAATGAATTACAGCAGATTGAAGCCATCCATTCTGAGTACTTTCTCTCCTTGAAAGCCTTTACTAAAAGAAGGATTAGGGTTTAACCAGTCACTTATTTGAGGGGTGAAGAGTTATAAAGGCATTGAAGATGATAAAGTCTTCCAGTGTTGATGGTATTTTGGATTTTAACCAGTATTGTGTCGCGTCATTTCAAAACATGTTACTTCCTATTACTTGCTATTTATACTTTATGATGGATCACTC